>JAMKCH010019199.1:0-22991 GCA_023653785.1 Ophioderma brevispina | reverse complement strand
CTTATGGTTACATTGGTGTTTAATTACTATAATTAAAATTTACGGTCTAATTAGTTAACAGGTAGTAGTAACAACCTTCATTTTGTAGCATTTTATGGTAAGTTATTTAAAACAACAGTTCGTTACTGGTTATTCCCCTAGGTATACCTTACCTCTCGGATTGTAGCGGGTATTTTGCCCTACTTCTAACTTAAATTTAATACTATCCAGTTTAGATAAACGAAACTGCAATGATCCTGGATAAGGCAAGTCTTAAAATGTTACTTCAATCTAACTTGTTGATCTTTATCACAGTTTTGTCGAGTTATTCCTCATCCAAATTTATGTTGGTCCTCCTTGGTGTACTTAATCGGAATTGATTTGGTTGTAATTTAAGGGTAAATGACACCATCCCCCCCTTACCATTGTACGGTCATTAGGTATTTTAATTAATAGGTGCTCAAAAGAGCTAGAGGTGGGGGTGTAAATTTAAGGGTAAATTACCACATACCATTTTGTTTCGGTCATGAGGGTAATTTTATAATAGGTGACTCAAAAGAGCTAGATAGCGCGAGATCGTACTGTCAAATGTTGGGTAATTAGGTAGTTTACTTAACGGGTGTAGCGTGAGTAGTTTACTCAAAATTGTTTCGGTATTAGGTAGGTTACTTTTAAGGGTGCATTATTGTATATATTAAGTGCCGGGTGGATATTGAGATGAGGGAAGTACAAGGTTTAATGAACGCTAAACTAGCTTAAACTTAAGTTTCTAGTTGCATGGTATACGGTGTGTAGCTCAATGGTGAAATTAAAGTGAGTACTACTCTTGGCAGACCAGCTCCAACACCTCGTATAGATGTGTCATATTCTTCATCTGGCGGGCAATCACGGAGGAGTTGATTGATCGCCTGCATTGAATGACGCTTTTGCTCTACGGATTTCTTAGGAATCAATATGGAATCCTTTCCACCAGAATTTGGATCTGTCATCACTTTAATGTTATAGTTCAATTTATGATGATCAGGAAAAGATGACCGAGTTTACTTTATCACATAACACTTAATGGCACAAGCTAAAAAAAAAAATATAAGAAAAAAAAACAACAATAATTAAAAAAAAAAACGACTTATGTAGGATTCAAATTAGTCCCATTCTAGAAGTTTGGGAGAAGGTTTTTTGAAGGTGTGTTTTATTGTATTTTCACAGGGTGATGAAACAAGATTTTTGGGTCCAACCTTGGGAAATGTGGGGAACTCCTCGCTTAGAGGGAATTTGTAAAGATGGCCGCCAAAAATTCAAGAAAATAGCTGTTTTAGCTTTAATAGACCTCAAGAGTTAAATGAAAACTTTTGGGGGGTATTTCTTAATGCTAATTATTGTGTACTTGCCTATTCCAATAATTATAATTTATGATAAGTACCCATCGTATACGCGGGCGCGTTTCAAATGGCCTGCCAAAATTCTGTGTGTGAATAGCCTTTTTGGGCCGGATCAATAATTATTAGTTGAATACAAGTATAAATCAACGTGAAGATGTTTCGAAGGTATTGTTTACATTTTCAGAGGTGCTGAACAAGATTATTTGGTACACTCCTATGGGAAGGAAATGTGGGAAAACTCGACCTAAAAGGAGGTTTTTCAAAATGGCCGCCCCAATTTCCAGAAAATGGTTATTATATTTAAGACAGAAATATTGAGAATCCAATGAAATAAATTTTGGGCATTTCTGAATGCTCTATTATATAATGACATTTAAATAATTAGTTTATGATAGGTACTTCGAGGGGCGATTTTTCAAAATGGCTGCCAAAAATTCCGAAACCGTGCATTAAGTAAGGCTACAAAACGCAATTCTAAAGAGTCCAAATATGATGGAAATCAAATTTCAGTGTTCCTTACTGCTAGTTATTGTATTATGATCTTCCAATAATTACAATTTGATAAGTACCGTGGTGGAGGGCGCTTTGTCAAAATTGGCTGCCAAAAATTCGTATAAATAGCCTTTTTGGGACCGTTCTCAATACTGATTACTGGATACATGATAAATAATGTGAAGATGTTTTGAAGGTATTTGTTTACATTTTCCAAGAATTGCTGAACAAGATTATTTGGTCCAACCTTGGAAAAATGTGGGGAACCACTCGCTAGAGGGGCGTTATTTCAAAATGGCCGCAAATTCCAGAGAAAATTGCAATAAAGCTAAAAACAGCCATCTAAGAGTCCACATGAAATCAAGTTCGGTGTTCTTAATGATAGTTAGTGTGTAATGCTATTCCAAATATTAGAATTTATGATAGTACTCCCCTAGAGAGGGCGCTTTTTCAAAATGGCTGCCAAAACAATTCCTATAATTAGTTTTTTGGGGGGGCTGTTTGAATCTTATCAAATTCAAATATCAATCAAAGTGAATATTTTAAAGATGTTTTTATATTTTCAAGGATGCTGAACAAGATTTTTTATGGCCAACATCTGGGAAATGCTAGATAACCTCTCAAAATGCCGCCAAAATTCCAGAAATGAAAAGCTAAAAACAGCTATCCTAAGAGTTGTAAATTAAAAAAAGTGATATCAATTAAGTATTTTCAAAAACAAGCATAAACAAAGTGCAGATGTTGAAAGTATTTGTTTATGATATTTTGAAGGATGTGAAAAGATTGTTTGGTTAAACCTTTGAGAAATGTGCTGAAATTCGAGAGATAGAGGGCTTTTCAAAATGGCCCGCTAAAATTCAGAAACCGAACACTTAAAGAATATTAACGCTATTAGACAAAATGAAATCAGAGTATGCGGTTGTTTCTAAGCTTATTTATGATAAATGCACCCAGAGGCGCTTTTTCAAAATGGCTGCCAAAATTCCAGAAAAATGACATATTAAAGATAAAAACAGCCACCTAAGATTCAAAATGAAATCAATTTTGGGGGTCCTATTGAGAATTCTTTTCCGCTATTCCTAGGCAATCGTGGAATGATATGATAATACCCACAGGGTTTTTTTTTAAATGGAACCAAAATCCAATAATAGCCCTGTTTTTGGGGGGGGGGGGGCGTTCTATCAATGAATATTGAACCAAATTCAAGGATAAAATCAAAGTGAGTGAAGATGTTTGGAGGTATTACGTTGTATATTTTCAGGATGTTCAGATTTTTTAGTCCGACCCTCTGTAAAGTGTGGGCAAATCTCGCTGGAGGGCATTTTTCAAAAAGGGCCCCAAAAATTAAAGAAGAAAATGGCTTATTAATAAATATTACCATCTAAGAGTAAAAATTGCAGATCAATGTTGAGGTATTTCGTCACTTTATATTTATAAGTTTTTTGCTAATTGTCTGATTTTATGAATAATTATGCTTCTCCTGATACAAAAAAAAACTTAAAATCCGCCCGGGGCTTCAGTTAGAATAATTAGGTGGGTCCCTACCGGAGGAACCCCCCACCCCTTGGCAACTAACGGAAGTGAACAATTCAAGGATATTTTACTAATTAAAAAATTAAAGTAATGAAATCTTGGGATTTTATTTGCTATATATTAAACTAAGGAGCGTGGTGGTAATTAATTAAATAATGTAATAAACTTAAAAAATCAAATAACCTTTGAATGCTGATAAGCAATCTATTTTAAATTTGTCATGCCAGCTCTTAACTGTGTAAGTCTCTGGGAAAAATAAGGCGATTTTGACCATTTCTGAGGAAAAATACAAGGGGATAAATTTGGCTATATTTTGCAATGATTTATTAATTGGTTATTCTAGACTAGATATACTGAATTATTTTGGGTCAAAACCTTATATTGGAGTTGCTGAGGATGGAAATGCGCGAAACACTCTTTTTCGAAGAGTGACATTCAATGGCCATATTTGGTCACTAGGTCAAAGGTCGGATTTTTATTTATGTGGGTATGTGGTTCTTACGTGACCCCCCCTTTTTTACTTGTGTTAGGTCATGATCAAACTACACGGGAAAGTGGTTATCTGGTGGGTCCCAAGGAACCCCCCCCCCCTTGGGCACTAAACGGAAGTTTTTTAGCTGGGCACTAAGTGTTAATTGATATCATTTTTGTACTCTTAGATAGCTTTTTTAGCTTTAATATGCTCATTTCTGGAATTTAACAGGCATTTGAGAGTTATACACATTTCCCAAACGTTGGACCTAAACAATCTTGTTCAGCATCCTTAAAATTATTAAAAAAAAAAACATCTTAAAAATCTTCACTTTGATTTATATTTGAATTTGAAATAATTGAAAACAGCCCCCAAAACGCTATTTTATGGAATTTTGGAAGCCATTTTGAAAAAGCGCCCTTTAGGGTACTTATCATAAATTCTAATATTTGGAATAGCATGAAACAATAATTAGTTATTAAGAAAACACCGAAATTTGATTTCAGTTGGAATCTAGATGGCTGTTTTTAGCTTCAATATGGCAATTTTCTGGAATTTTGGCGGCATTTTGAAAAAACGACCTCTAGCGAGAGTTCCCCACATTTACCAGAGTTGGACCAAAATAATCTTGATCAGTATTCTTGAAAATGTAAACGCCTACATTCAAACATCTTCACATCAATTTATTAATTGTATACATTAACATTAAGTGATAACGATTACCCAAAAGGCTATTATACAAACATTCCATACATACATACATAAATATACTTATAATGTGCCTTATCAACTGCAAAATCAAAGCGAAATACAAACTACTGCCGAAGCAGGAAAATACAACAAGAGGAAATAGAAACAAGAAAACTTAAGCATCAAGAGAAAACAATAAGATTTACGCGCTTTTTGAAAGTAAAAATGGAAACGCGCTTCTCTGATATGAGGGGAAATATCTTCCAAAGTTTGGACCAGCGACTGTGAAAGGCCTTGCACCAAAAACCCAGCTTTGTTATAGGAATGTGGAGTCTGTTTAAATAAGAGATGACCGTAATAATGCTTGGATGTGTATGGTGAAAAAATAATATCAGAAGAAAGGTATTTTGGTGCAGAGTCATTGACACAATGATACATAATAACTAATAATGTGACAAATGACACGTGAGGACAGGGAAGCCAATGAAGCTTAGTCAAGTAGGAAGATGTGCTCCCTCCCATGACCGCATAGATCAACCTTGCAGCCTTGTTCTGGATTTTTGCAGAAATTAAATTGGCCAGCTGTGATGCCATAGAGGAGTGAAGTGCCCATAGTCAAGACGAGACGTAACCAGAGATTGGACAATATGGTGGAAACTGTCCTGTCTAAATATTTACGAATACGAGTGATATTCCTAAGCTGGTAATTAAGGGTGCGGCATAGTCCCCTGACTTGAGTATTATCGAAACCATCCCTGTCCCTGATAATCCAGTCGAATGAGTATGTTGGTTAAACAACGTGTTGCCAACCAGTAGAGAAGAGAAGGGTATAAATTAAATTATGTTAAGACCAATAACTAGAATTCAGTTTTCTCCATATTCAGTTTTAACTGTTGATATGCATCCAAGTTTTGAATTTCAGTAATGCCACAATTCAAGTGTTCTAAGTGCATTAGAACATTCAGCCTTGGTTAGCAGGGTCAAATGATGTATAAATTTGAGTGTCGTCTGCGTATATATGGACAAGAGCGATTTATTTACGATTATATCACACGCGGGGAGGAGAGTATATTGGTTGGAAAAATAATGGCCCCATGATTGACCCTTGGGGACACCCACAATCCAAAGAAACATTATCAGAAAATGTATTGTTAATGACACACGGCTACGATGAGCAAAATATGATTTAACAGAATATATTATATATATGATTATACAGAATTTTGGCAGCATTTGAAAAAAATGCCTCCAGGGTACTTATCATAAATTTCTAAATTATGGAAAGCATAAACAATAACTACACCTTAAGAAACACCGAAATTTGATTTCATGTGGGTCTGAGAGCTGCTTTTTAGCCTTAAAAATTTTCGATGACAAATTGCACATAAAGTAATGCGAATACTTTCATGGACAAACTATTATGTGATTTATTTTATGGGGAATGCGAAGAAAGAAACTCGTGCGAATAATCTATTGCAAAACGAACGTAGGGATGTATTTTTGTAATGTACATGCGACATATCTGTTGTGAATGTGAAATTGAGAGCAAACACAACGAATATTTTACTGCACATAAAACATATGCGATAATTTAATGCCACAAAGTTTTGCAAATATTGTTATGCGAATAATATGCGCATAAAGTTTTGCAAAATATAGTTATGCCGAATAATTTAATGAGAAGCATAGTTTTGCAAATGATGTTATGGGAATAATTTATTGCGCATTAAGCTGCAAATAATGTTATGCGAATAATTAATTGCCATTAAGTTTGCAAAATATTGTTTTACGAATAATTTAATGCGCATACGTTTTGTGCAAAATTTGTTAGCGGAGATGCAATGCTAAGAAGCTTATGCGCATGTCAAAATGTGCTAAAATGAGAATAAAGTTATGCGGTGGATCCACTTCGAAGAAAAAACAATGCAAGTAAACAGAGCGAACTTTTGACCGCCATTTTAATGCCAGAAAGCGTTCCATAATCCAGAGGGGGCAAAATTTCCAAGTGTACGCCAGAGGGGAAAATTCGTAAGTCGTCCCCGTGAATTGCTCCAATTAAGTCTGAATTGACAAAATGCGCACAGTATCGCGAAAATCGCAAAATTTACTAATTTTGCCAAATTAGGCTGAAATTGGTAAAAAATTGCCGAAAAAGGGGTGAAAATGCATATTGGTCCATTCGCACCGCTTTTTCAGCCAGAGGGGGCAATCCCCCCCCCCCCCCCGCCCCCGGTCGGTACGCCACTGCGGATGCCAGGATTAGAGAGCGCCAGCGTTCTTCTAAAATAAAGCACATTTTGGAATCGATTTCTTCCAAGCAGTGCGGGTTTTTAGCGGTTGTCAATTTTGTATTAAGACATTTCCAAATTAGCGTATGCTCGTAAGGCATAGCGGAGAGCAGGCGAAGTGTTGTTGTTAATGATGAAGGGCTGAGGGATTTAAGTAAAAGCATAGAGGCGAAGTAACTCTCGAAAACAACCTTAAACTTAAGGAGGTGGGGGGGGGGGGGTCCACGTGGCCCACGGATTTATTTTTCGGCGCCATATTTTAACGCCTAAATTATTTGTGCCCAAGAATTTATGTAATTACGTAATATCAGTGGCGTTATTGTGGTGGAAAAAAATAAATCGGCCATCGCGTGTTTTAGCAGGTTAAACTTTTTTTTATTTTTTTATTCAGAATGTTAATGGATTTAGTTCTCCTATTATGAGCCAAATCTCCTGGAAAAACGTACATCGGGAAAGTGTTCTGGCGACATAAAAACTGGTTTTTAGACCGCCATTGATTCGGTCAAACTAATTTTCATTTTCCCAATGATATGGTCGTGTTGATTACCCCCATCAATGACTAAGTTTGGTAAAAATACAAAGTCGTTCAGAGGAGCGCAGAAGAACCATCGCCTCGTCCCCAACTTACCTCACTGGTAAAGGGCGAGTTGCAATGCGAAGTGTCAGGGGAGGGCGGCCAAGAAATAACAAGATCAGACGTCGCCATTGGTTTAACACTAAAAGCGAAATGACGAAAAATTCTGAATTTGATGTGTTGTCAAGGACTTCTAAGGACTTAATCGTGAGTGCAATCGCATCACTCGCACATGATATATCTCAGACTTTTACTGGGAAATTAGAACGTCACTCGACTAATTTCTGATTTTCTCAATGAAGTAGAGTGACTAGAATGACTAGACTAGACTGGACCCGACCTCAACCATAGCTCTAATGATTCGACTCCGTCTGATTTTTAATTACTCAGCTACAAGTCTGTTTTATGTCTTTGGCTATATCCTTTAAAAAGGATTCTCGTTTGCATCCTTACACCATAGATTCATTATTCAAAGTGTTGCCATTTTTAAAGAAATGAACCTGGATGATCGATTACAAAGTTTCTAACCATCATAAGGGATATTGAAAAAACCCATTACCATGATTATAACAGATTACGCAGAGTTAAGGCAATCTTAACCCTTTGGACCCTGGCCAGTTCTGTATACATTGTAACACATAAGTCAGTGGCCTTTAGAGGTGGCCTTCCAAATGTTTGCAGGTGATTTGGAAAGCCATCTAAAAACACCAACCAGGACTACAGGCTTGAAAAGCATTTTATAATTCGTTTCTCCTTCGGAGGCAATGGTCCTGGTCCAGCACGACTACAACTTCTCTAGGCTCGATGGGGTGTCAAATATAAGGGATATAATTAGACTATAAGGTAAGGTATTAGAATTTAACGACACATCAACACAGTTGTGTCGTATTGTGTCATCATGGTAACTTTTTATATCAAACGATTTACAAGACATACACATTAAAAACATTATAATGAACATTTTACTTTAGTTAATTCTAATTACAACATTTATAAATGGTGATTAAATAACGACAGTTAAATATTTAAACAAATCATCCTCCTTCATGAAATTCATCACTTGAAGAGGCTTTTATCTTGAAATAATGTTTTTCATATCTAGGACGTTATAATATTTTCTGCGAACAAGAGCAAAGTCAACGCATTAAACAAAGTATGTGTTTTACAGTAAGAGAACAATCACAAGGCCTACACTGGGGAATTGCCACACGTCTAAGCAAATATCCATGTGTCAGGTAAGTATGACCGATTTTAGAATAGATGCATTATCAGGTAACCTAGGTTGACGTTAATAACGCTGACTTAAAGGTCCCAGAAAATGCAAATAGAATTGATGTGGTTTGTGTCAAGTCTACAAGTAGACAGAAAGCATTAAATATTTGGGTTGGCGATGACATCATTGGTGTCATTGATTTTTGAGAGAGTAATAGAACATTCCAGGTGACTAGTGTGAATCTATTCATGACAATGACTGATAATCAATAGTTTCACAAATGATGTCACTGGTAGTGTATTCTTTTTTCTGGCCCTGTTTATTGCAATGGAATGTCCCATAAAGATTTGGAGTAGGTTTATCATCTCATTTACTGGGACCTTTAAAGCTGCTGCAGCTGCCCTGTCCAAACCTTCAACCCGTCCGTTTAGATATCTCGATGCTGATGATACTTATGACTAAGTTCATCAAAGTTAGCTCGAAAAATAAGATCAGCAATTAAACCCTTCTTATATTGACATAAGTTAGGTCTGTTTCAGGTTCAACTTTTGTCCAAGGAAGACTAATTGGGAAAATGTTAGCAGCATTAGGACACACCTGTACTGAAAAGGGCTCTTTTATATTATTCCAGAGGATGGAATAGCATTAGGTTTACTAGTATAGAAATTGGTATATTAGGCAAAAATATTTTTGGGATATTGACATTACTTTTAAAAGCGCCGGATGAATGAACATTTGAACAAAACAGAATAAAGCTCAAGGAATGATACTGCAAGCCAAAGTGATCATATTCCTCTGCTGCGGGTAAATGCATTTTCTTTGATGTAACATCAGAAAAAGTTATTAGGCGAAAATATGCTCTCATGTGTTGGGATATCGACATTACTTATAGGTTTAAGAGCATATTAGATGTAATGGAGGTTCATTAGCTTCGACATATAAGCTTTGTATAGGGGAAGTACGAAAAGCGCCCAAAGCATAGCCGCGATCTTGATTCTGAATAGGTTCAAGTTTTCAAACATAACTTACAAGCAAAACTATAAACATTTCAGCCATAGTCCATATATTAGACTATAACGTCTTTATTTTCATGTAGCCCCAGGAGTTCACTCATAACTTGGGAAGAACTATGGAGAGATTGCTAGTTTGATGCAACTCCTTTTATCGGTTCGGTCCAGTCAGTTAATAATTACGTCGGGTTTGTACGAGTTCAAAGAATAAAATATCCCCCAAAGGCACTAGTTGACATTTGTATACATTTCAGAAGAAGACCTTAAGGTTAATTTGCCGTTTCTCGAAATGTCAATTCCAGATAGAAGGTATCGTTGCGTGGAGTCCTATAGATATATTGTTACTTTACACCCAGACAAGCTCCATCACGATTCATAAAACCTTTATGTATATGAAGCTCATCTTATTGTTATCCATGCCCGCAGAAAAATAAGTGCATCCTCAAAAGCATAATACAAAGTATACATCAGGACGAGTATATCTGTCATAAGATATATATATTTTATCAAATAAATCATGGAGGAGAAACTGGTACTTATGAGGCCCCATGTCACTGGGTAAATAGCATTAAGTATCAAAGAGACTTCCAAAATCGCGTTAAATATCCGAACGCACTTTAGGAAATCTTCGGCGATTTAAGGATATTTTTGCGTAGGCCTATTTGTAAATTATTTCACGCTTTTTGAGCATTTTTTTTATTATGTGTCCATTTATCTGCATTGTTTTTTGCCACCTACACGTGCACCAAGATCCCCTAAACCCATAAAACACCCCCTCCCATGGCCCCAAATTTAAAATGAACATTTCTATTCTCTTCAGAATATACATTTTCAAATCGTTCTCCATTACATATAGCAATTCCAAAACGATAGCACTTCCGTTTTTGGCATAGATTTAGCTTGAATCTATTTTGTGAAGAAACCAATAGCATACTAGAGGATAAAAGCGCCCCTATCTCGATTTCTTAAAAAATACCTACAACAGTTTAGAATCGCTTTTAGATTATTTGCAAACGAAAAGATGCCACCCAGCGAGCCTTAAAAAAGCAAATTCAAATAAATTATTTCCTTAAAATTTGCACAATATTCGAACAAATCTCTAATTTTACATTTCTTGATAAATCGAAGCATTCGCATGAAATATGCACATCACTGCGTCATCGACCAATGGCAATGCCCATATGCTAATATATTTATCAGCCACAACACCCCCTCCATATCGCAACACAGTTATAATCATTTCAATAAAATTGTAGTCCCAACTTCCTTGGCAAGGGATGCGTGTGAGACGTGTTAAGCAAGCTTAAAGAGACACTGGCATATTTGAAAAATAGTGTGCCCTCTAGATTTTTTAAAAATTGATATTTTTGCATGGTTGTAAACTTTTTTATACATTAGCCCTCACCTGAAATTACTAAGCCCAAATCAGCGCGCTTATGAGTAAACAGAACTATTTTACAATTAATGTCGCCGGCGACATTAATTTTAGCAGACGACGCGGAAATGATGTATAACACAAGAAACCACACGCAAAAGTTGATTGTCACGGCGGTTGCTGTTCGAATTAGTTCGTTTATCCAAAGGTTCATTAATCCCGAACACGGGAATTTCCTATACCTACGTAGGCGTTATTCCGAAGGTTCGTTAATCACATCATTTGTTTCTTTATTCCGAAGGTTTGTTATTCCGAATATTCGTTTATCCCAGCGGAAGGTGTGTTATTCCGAAGGTTCGTTTATCCGAAGGT
Source organism: Ophioderma brevispina (assembly GCA_023653785.1). Taxonomy (NCBI): domain Eukaryota; kingdom Metazoa; phylum Echinodermata; class Ophiuroidea; order Amphilepidida; family Ophiodermatidae; genus Ophioderma; species Ophioderma brevispina. The sequence continues at coordinate 11,614 of JAMKCH010019199.1, read as the reverse complement.
TCGTTGACCCGAAAATGGAATAAAGTTTGTTGATCCAAAAATGAAATAAACTAAACAAACTTTCGGATAAACGAACAGTAATTCTTTTTAGGATAAACGAACCTTCCGATAAACGGACCCTCGGAATAACAAATTTTCAGATAAACGAACCTTCGAAAAAGTAATCCTTTGGATAAACGAACTGGCCGATCCTTGCAGAAGTGGGGCTACCTGGAATAAGAAGAAGAACGACGAACCGTCGGATAAATGCGTAGACCCCCCTCACGGCATGCACCTTGTTTGACCGGTCTGTGACATTCATGGTTTTAATTACCAATGAGTACGAGTCTATGATATTCATGTAATAGACACATTGTTGATTAACCCTCGTCTACCCCCCTTCGGAAGAGAAGTACCAACATGCCCAACACAGCACAGGAACATCACAGGCACTTGATTTTGGTACCAATAGATAGCTATGGTCCTCCTCTTTCCATTGATATCAAAATGAGTACCAACACAATTACGTCACAATGACGTCATAAAGTTTGCATGTCAGCATAGACACACACAGTGAAAAATTCAATTTTTCGCCAAAAACGTTAGGAAAATCAGATTTTCATTCGGTTTTTAACTCTACTTGATGGAAAATGACTAGTTTTATATAATGACAGCATTTTAGAGCTATAATAAGGTGTTTGAGTCGCTAAAATTGTGAAATATCAATTTTCCATCCTATATTCCGTATTTTCGTACTTTCCTCAACATATGACGTCATGGTCACGTCATAATGGGGATGTTGGTACTTATTTTGGTACCAATGGAAGGAGGAAACTCTAAGCTATCATTTGGTACCAAATTTACAGGAATCGGGTGTTCAGTAACGAAAATCACAGGGGGTGGTAACCACCCCCCTTCGGGCGTTTTGTTACAAAAAATGGCTCAGGTAGACGAGGGTTAAAGTACGGCAAACTTAAAAGTTAGCCTACAAATTCCCTGGATGTCTTTAGCTTTTAATGTCCCTATATGGTTTTGGGGATGTTATTTTATGTGTAAACTATATCTCACTTCTTCCAATGGCCTAGACTATCAGTTGAGAGCAAATTGAAGAAATTTTACCAGTGCCACTTTAACAATTGCAGCACATATACACAAATATCTGATTTTTGTCCAACAGGCCTCCATGTCACTGGGAAATAGCATAAATAACACACTAAACTTCCAAACTCGCCTTAAAAATCAGAACACAAATCTCGCAACATCAAATCTTCGGCGATTTAAAGATATTTATTCGTATCCGGTAATTTTAAGTGACTTTACGCGTTTTCCCCAGTGATATGTTATGCTTTTAAGGAATTATTGTTTTGCGCTTGAGAAGCTGATATGAATTATTAAATAGTTTCTGATCCCAAATAAAGCATGCATTGGCTATATTTAAGAGAAAATAGGTCACGTTATGAATTGTGCAAAATAGAACACGCATACCAAAAAACAAAAAAAACAAAGACATCAACTTATCGGTTTAAGAATGTAAATCTGCATGCATTTTTATCAGCAAGAGAGCATTTTATTACCTAGTTAAATTTATTCTCGAGTTTCAAGCCCATTTTTTTTAACTGCACGTGAAATAGAATCTGTTTTCCATTAGGAGAAGAAAGTAGTCTCTCTGTAGTAATATTCTCTACAACGACTTTGTATGCGAAATACAATATGTCTGTCAGTGCTGAATCTCTTCCGGCAGATAGAGAAGAGGCTAAGTTTAAAAGCACTCTCTGACTCGGAAGTTGCTGAAATAATAAAACAAAGCCTGCACTATGGACTCACTTCCTTCCTGGCCCATTAAACAGAACTTGAAATGACAATTACCTATCATAACCGGGATAGTAAACAGTTCTCTTTTGATAGACATATTTCCTCACACTCTGAAACATTCTACCATTATCTCTGTACTTTAGATATTTTGGATCATGATGTAAATAGAGCTATAGTTGGCATTATCAAATTCATTGCCAAATTGATTGAGAAGGTCGCATCACGCCAGGTATTACAATATGTTGATGATCATGATCTTGGTGGGCCATTGCAATATGCATACAAAGCTCAACATTCTACCGAGATAGCTCTTCTCCAGGTTAGAAATTACATCCTTCAAGTTGGATGCTAATAAAGGCGGTCTTACTTGTAAGTGGTACCTTCGATGTCTAGATCAAGAGTTATAGTCTAAAACAGCAAAAACAATAAAAAGCGTCAATTTCAACTGCAGCAAAGTTTCAATTTCAGTTGTACAGGGGTCAAATTTTTAAGTTGGTCCGATTTGGATAAAAAAATGGGGCAAATTATTGGTGGAACTCATAGGATCAAAATAAGGAATAGTTTTGAGTAGGGGGGAAACAAGGTCAAGCCCAATTGAATGCAATGCAGGACGTTGACATTCTGTGCCCCCTACATCGGTAACTAAGTATTTTAGACAGTCAAAACTATTCCTTATTTTACATCAATAATTTGCACCATTTTTTATCCAAATTGGAGCAACTTTAAAATTTGACCCCTGCACAACTGAAATTGAAACTTTGCTGCACTTACGAATCACGTTTCAGGGGTCCCTGTCATTCTGTCAACATATTTAAACACTCAAACCTTTTGTACTTGATATGTGTTACAAATGTCTACTCACTCCCGGGTTATTATGTTTGGTGTGCTCTTAAAGGCTGACTCATGGATTTTTTTTAAGAAGGCGCCCTCGATTTTCTAACAAATCACGTTTTTGCACATACTAATCACTGTGTGAAATAGTTAAGCTCAAATCGATATTCTTCATATAGAAAATCACGACTTGTAATAAAATTCCGGATCCAGAATAGGTGACTATCATTAGTTGTCAGTTTGTAACTAGTACACACAAATATTATACTTTCACAATCTTTGAGTCAGTAGTTAAAGCCAAATAAGTAAGCTTTCATTTGTCATTTATTTAATTCCAATTCGTTACTTAAAACAAACGATGTTTCATAAAAAAAGAGAGTACAAAATCGAATTGGCCCGGTTTTCGATGATTACAAATTTATAATTAAAATTAACGTGAAACAAGTTATTGATTGAGTACAGAATCTACTGAAGACATTGACAAATCTTTTGAACTTCACTGTGGTCAATAAAGTGTGAACATATTCTTTATGATCAGCACTACATTGGTGTAAGTTTTTCAAGAAATTGCTAACTTTCATTAGGAGACATTGTGGATCGGCAACAGTCTTAGCAATTCTCTTAATTTCATTGAGCACAAATGATCTAAATTTTATATAATAACACTATTTTAATGATTTTAATCAGATTGGTTAAAGAATTTGGTATGTCCAAAACACAATTACAATTCAATAATATTACACTCAATGATTTTACATAAGACACTTAAGATTTCGAGTTTTCTAATGTCCAGAGTTAAAGGAAGCGTTGCAGTTGCACTGTTAAAAATTTCCGTAAATTAAGAAAACAGATTTTCCGTAAATTTACGGAAAATCTGTTTTACAAAAACAATAAAAATAAAAAACAAAAAACATAAAAAATGTTAATTTACGGAAATATTTCAAAAATTTCTGGCTGCAATATTTCCGGACTTTTTTTTTTTTGGTTCCGTAATTTTAAATTACGGAAAAATTCTGTTAAAATACACATTTTTTCCATAATATGAGACAAATTTCTGTAAAATTACTGCCAAATTTCCGTTAATTGACAGAAATTTCTGTAAATTTACCCTAAAAATGACTGGAAATACTGCTGCCAGAAATTTCCGTAAATTTACGGAAACTTTTTTAACAGTGTGGGACAGCCTGTATGTATGTGTATAAGAACTGAAACAAAATTGATTGAAATTATGGTTTTTTTTATTTTCACTGACTTCGAGCAACTGCATTTACACATGTTCAAACAAGGTCAAAGTCCTTAAAAATCAATACACGTCAATGATTTTGCACTTGTTGGAGTAAAAGATAGTGGTTTACCAAACACTACAGCAAGAAAAGAAGAGCGAGAGGGCGTATGTTCTAAATCGTTGAAGATTTCAGGGCTGACGAGAGCGGCCAAGAAATCCCAAATTTAGACCTCGCAAACACGTAGAGCGAAATCGTAACCAAAAATGCTGATATTTTTGACGTTCTCAAGGAATATGTATTTATTATCAAGTATTTTTTATATGAATATCACACAAGGACGTGGGTAATGTAACACCCGTGACCGACTCACATCAAAGCCCCCAAAATCTATATTGCTGTAATCGTATTTAATGCATTTGGGTGAGTTCTTTCTATACTTCTGTCTCCTTCGTAGTCTCTCTCTCTCTCTGTCTCTCAACGGCGGGTCATTTGCAAATGCCACATTCTCTTGTTAAAATAGAAAATGTAACAAATGCAATATCACACGTAATCTTGGTTATTTGTAACTGTTTTATAATTGGAACATGTTGTTTAAATGTACAATGTTCAGGTTTGTAAACCTGATTGCTGTAACGGGTTCATTTACAACTTTTGAAACGATTGATCATCGCGACTAATTCATCGCCCACTTGGACGATACCTTTAAAAGTGGTTTATGTACGTGCAAGTGCATAACTGCCAGTCGTGCAAAAGAGCTGGTTTGGACTTCAATCTTTATTTTAGTAACATAAATGGTGTTTTGTTGAACTTTTCTTTAAAGTAAACTCGGGTCGCAACCAACATATGAATTACAAAAAGTACACTTGTCCAAGCTACAGACCACGTGGCTTTGTTATCGGTTTCTAGAGCATTTTTTCCTACATAATCTGAATTAGATGGTTACCAGACGAAATGGCTACCAAACACTAAAAGCTCATCTGTTCATCACAACAACGTTGTAATTTTTGTTGCGCCTCTTCAGCCAAAGCACCCATTGTGACTACTTAAAATATGATTCAGCAATTATATAATTACACATTGACCGCCACATTGGACACCCATCTAGTTTGCAGTCTTGCCCATATGAATCACTTTCATTATCTGTCAAACGTGATTTCCTATATTTAAGCGAATAATGACAAAAACTCTTAACTATAATGTAGTATTTGACAAGGAAAATACCACAAAACTGACCATTTTGACGTCGTTGCTATGGTAACGGCGGCCATTTTGTATATTAGTTTGCCTTTCAAGATCAGTTTTCTTGCACCTATTTCTAAGGTACCTTTTACTATTTTTGGCATCAAACCAACTTGAACTGTATCACAAAATAGTGTTTGTGCAACTTTAAGAGGCGTTTTGTACCTTTCCTCTGGCAAGTATATTACATGGCGACATGCTGGGAATTCGCAAATCTGCATTTTAGCACAATTTAATTAACGTAACCACATTTTGAGCAGAAAAAAAATGAAATTGAAAATGTGCTTCTGTATGTTTTAGAGCATGAAGTTGTTTAATAAGCATGCCGATTTTCAAATTGCTTACGTCATACAACCGTGGAGAAATAGCCTGAGGGAATTTGCAGTAGTATAAATATGCGTCCAATCTCAGTAGCATAAGCTAATGGTATTTGGTTATTGTTATTAAGGGCTGCCTCGGTAACCTCTTGTAGCTTATAAGGACAAAAGTCATGTATAGACTCCACTACAAGCTCCATACAAAGGGCCGCTATGCCACATCTCCTGTTTCTTTCATTTAAGTAAAAATGGTCCATGGAAGGGCGCAATACCTAAGCTTTGCTTTTTTCCGAGAGCATGCCCCTGAATTTTCTCAGACTTTCTCATTTTTTTCTTGAAACAAGTGTATTTTTGGTGATTTTAAAAAAAAAAAAAAAAAAATAAAGTGTTTAAAACACCAACTCAAATTTGATGTGAAATATACTATTATGATTATAGAGGGCACTCCTTCTCTCCTTATCCGCCGATGTCCTTCTCTCCTCCAGGTTATTTACGGGATGATTCTTTTCTAACTGTTACGGTCACCTTTCTGATTAGGTTTGCCAATAACTTGACAAGTATGACAAGATCTACCAGTATTACGAAACATCCTTACGAAGTGTAGGCCACCACAAGTGGTCAAATCCTATCAAGGTGGTCTCTTGACTCCTAATTCTGTCCTGCCATGGGACTATCATGGGCAATGCTGACGACCTCCTTATGATAAACCTTTGGAACAACTACCAGATGAACAACGTTCCACCCCTCATTTGCCGGAGCCTCAGGTGGCCTCCATTTCCTCTTCAGCACACCATTGTTTTGTAAAAACCACAGGAACGTCCTCAGACTCCTGCAGGTTCTGCCCTTGACTAAGATTCTTGAGTGCAGGATCATTCTCGTGTTCAAGAACTACTTATTGTGACTTACGGGATCTTCATCATTATCCCCACTAGCAACTGCTCAGGCCTACTCTTGTTTTAGAGAACCTGTCTCCCCCTGAAAGGAAGTTGACCTGGCTCATCTAATTTTGTCGAACGTGTTCCTCTAATCTAAATTGTGGACAAGGTCTTCCTCCTTCCTATCACTATTTGCTTCAGGCATGGCTTTCCTAGCCATACTCCTATACTGCACAGGCTGGATAAACCGTACTATTCTTATCCTCACTACCTATTTCTGTTGCAGGATGGTGGGTAACAATTGGTTCGGAGTACTTCCCGCCTGCCAAATCACTCCCTAATAACATTGAAACACCTTTGACTGGAAGTTCAGGCCTTTACTCCCACTATGACTGTACCTGAACATTCAGACTTCAATTTCCACCTTGGTGAAGAGGACACTAATGATATCCATGCCTATACCTTGTATCAAAGCATTCTCACCCTTTGAGCTGACTTCACTAAGGGCAATGACCCCGCCAAAATTACTGACTGACACACATGTATTTCACGCATGTCTGTAATAGGTTCAACTTGTCACCATCGGGACACTGAACCCTCCAAAACAAATGTGTTTCAAATTCTCCCAACGTTCTCAGACTCAGCATCTTTTCGTTTAATAAGCCGTGGTCTATGGGACACAGCACAACCTGTGGGTGCAGACTTCTGCTTCATGGCCATCTGCTTCCCATCAACTTCCAACAGCTTGCCATACCATACCTGAATCCTTGCATATGTTGCAGTTAATCTGACTTAAAACCATTCCCTGCCTTTGTTTGGTAACTAGAAGGACCCTTCTTGCCCCTTCCTGGAGAACCTGACTGTCTGTTCCCCTCTGTAGTAGTACCATGACTTTGACATGATCTACTTTGGTAATGCCCCTATTTGATTAAAACTCTTGGTAATTTTCTGACTTGACGTATTAGGCCCCCTGTACTTTGGCTGGAACTCACTTATGTGTGGGGCGTACTCATCTGCTATTGTTGCTGCATTTTTTCAATCTGTGATATCGCGTTCATCTAAATGATTTTATGTCAGCGTGATGCAATTTTGAACTCTCAATTAAAACCAACTGCTTAAGTTGATTGAAGTCTTGTTTCACTTCCTTGGAAGTGTGCCACCTATCCAACATTTGTTCCTGACTCTGCAAACTCGACATGAGTTTTTTGATCTGCAAGTTTTTTCGCACTCCGAAATTTTTGCCTATACGCCTCCGGCACTAATTCATAGGCCCTAAGAATAGACTGCTTGATTACGCATAATCACTGCCCTGATCAATTGATAGGGACAGTAGATCTCTCTAGCTTTCCCAATAACACCGCCTGAAGCAATGTTGTCCATTGCTCTTTAGGCCACTTCATACTTTCGGCACTTCTCTAAGTAAAACATACTTGGTCAACTTCTGTTTCCCTAAATGTCGGTACCATTGGGGGGGGATGTTCCTGGTGGCATCAAATCCTGAGTGTGAGGAGCCTGATGTGCCTTTTTCTAACTTTTCTTGGTCTAATTTGTTTGGCGTCAATTTCTGCCAATTTCATTCTTTCTTCCATTTGTAACTGCTTCTTTTTTCTTTTGTTCCATTGTTATGTTTGGCATCTAGTTCCTGTTTTGTTTTTTAGTGCCTTTTCTAATTCAAGTTTTTTCCTTCTCTAATTGCAATTTGTCTTCCTTTCCTTTTCTTGCCTTTCCCTCCACATTGTTAAATGTGATTTAAAGGTCATTTGATTTCAAATTTTGCATTTCCAACTGTTTCCCATTTCAAAGCACTATCTGACACTTCCTGAATTCAATCTAAGTTCCCTCACCCCAATCCCTCTCAACAAATCTGCTTCCACAAGATGGGTTATCAATGATTTTTAATTAACTGTTTTCTCATATAATGCTTAAATTCCATCCCATAATACTTGACCAAATCCATAAGTCCGGCGTTTTGAGCACATCAAACTTCTCCACGTAAACATCTTTAATAAAACTCCTCTGCGGTAAACGCCATCGTGTATGAACACGTCTGTCACAAATAAAATAATATCGCACAGATATCAAAGTTAAACACACAATACAAATTTGTTCAAAATTTTAACTGTAATTTTTTTACAGGGTATTCCCCGGACGAGCCCCAATTTGTTACGGTCAACTTGAACAAGGCCAAACCACTCAAAAATACGGATTCAAACTCTGAATAACTAGGGACACTACACTGTGAAATTGATAAAAATTTTAAAACAAAGTATTATTTTTAATTGTGGGTTTAAAATCATCTCATTCAAACATCGATTAGGTATCAATAATCAAAAGATTAATCTATAATAAAGTTGTTTAATTTTATGAATACTAAAACTTACTCCTGGTGTGTGCCGCGACGCGGGCTGCAGAAGATTACAATTAAGATGCCGAACTTGCAATGAGTCCTGGCGAATATTCCAGCGCAAAACTCCAATTTCCAATAGTGAGGACGTGTCCACTGGACGACTTATCCTTACTGGAAGCAAACCAGCTACCAATGACTCCCGAAGTCGGAGGTCGACTAATATAAGTCCAAAAGTGCTGTAGCTGTTTACCTGGATAACTAGAGGCCACGGAATACAAAACGAAGACGGCTACACAACCAAGCGGAGGGAAACTGAGGAGCTGAGACTACTCTATGACAATGTCCACTTTATGGAGATTAATAGACTGTGATTATGTCACTGTCAACTTGAAACTCTGCTAATACTTGGAGCAAGATGTTATGAAACTCTCCTTGGAGTAATGATTTTGTGATACTCTGCTTCATCTTCTATCACAAGAGCTTATATATCTTCTCAAACAATACTGAGGATCTGGTCTTCTCTATATGAGTCATGTGCTAAATATAGCCAATACATCATAATTCTGGAAGCCTCTACCATTTCCACATGTACTGTAAGATTTGGTATCTCATAGCAGCTACTCACTGACTGTGTAATTATACAGCAGTGCGCCACCATCTCATCATGAAACCTGGTCATGGTCAGTTCTTCGCGATTGAGTTAACTCAAGAACTTATCCGTGTTTCTTGAATTCAATTGCTACATACACACCAGTTATGAACACAAACCCAGGTAATGCATATTGTATTACTTAGACTAATTTAGACTATTTATGTGCTAATTTATGACTTAATCTAATCAAAGTGAAATAAATCATTGCTATTCTTGGGGGGGCTTAAAATCATAAACAAACAAACAGTTGTCGAATGTATACACCTTAGTGGCTTAAAGTCAGAACTTACTGAAGAAATTTCCACCATTTCAAAACTGTTTTCACATCTTTTAAGTTATTTATGAAAGTTAATAGCTTTGTGAGAATTTCAAGTCTGTTCAAATGAGAATAACTAATTTAATCTCGATTGAACAGGCAAATGCGATGAAAAATATTGGAAAGCCTGGTCTTTATTATGTAATATGGAGTACACACACGCCTGACTTAAGTTGACTTAATATTGAAAACAAAAATCGGTTTTCAATTGTCCCATTTTTTTTTTAGATAGGCGGTCGGAGATGATGTTAGGCTTCAAACCGTTTCCCTTTAGGTAGGTCCTTGAACCGTTGCAGCGTTTTGCATCCATGGTGTGTAGGTTGATTATCCTTTGCAGCGATCCTCTTATGGGTTTTGGATGATGGGCGACGTTGAGAATTGCAGTGTAGTGATTCTGACGGCGTTCGTTTTTGTTGAGTTTGATCCGGTGGGAAATGTTGTCGATGAGCTTGAAAATGATGTCCAACGTTATTGCTGCAAGGACTGGGTGACACCAGGTGAGTTGTATCGTTGCATCCGTGGCTTTCAGAGGTCGTTGTAGAATGCTGATTGTCTTGCGAAGGCATCTTGTTGTATGAAATATCTGTAATTCGTTTGCTTATGGAGGCTGGTAGATTCTGATGATGTCCGGCGGTGGTTGAATAGTGTGTGGATGTAGACTGGTCGGGCGTTGGACTGCGTGGGTAGTACTTGCCGTTTTCCAAGTTGCGGGTGATGTTACAATGGAAGTTGGTGATTTTCAGGCTGCAAGTCGATGTGATGTTGGAAACCATTTTCTGAATGTCTTGATGATATCCTTCCTAATTTCTTGGTGGAAATCGTTCCTAATAATAATAATAATAAAAAAAACCTTGCAGTGGAGTTGTTCTCCACGCCGATGGTTTGGCGTAAGAAAATCAGATGTCATTTCGTCAAGAGTCGTGTGTTAACTACTAATGTGACGAATCTGAATATGGGATTTCTTGCGGCAACCGTCTGTATATTTGCAGTTGAGTGCAACAGACTACGGGTGGGACCAGAAGATTATCAGCGATTAATTCTTATATTTATTAGGGTTAAAGAGGGACACCGGCACCATGTGGGAAATTATAGTGCGCTCTCTAGATTTTTGACAAAATGATATTTTTGCATGGTTGAAAGCTTGTTTAGACAGTAGCTCTCACACCTGAATTATTCAGCGACCTTAAGGGTAAACAGAAAGATTTATAATATGACTCGGCCGAATTAATTCAGCAGGACGACCGACAGAAATGGCGTTTAACACGAAACTTACGCCCACCTGATTTGATTCCCACGGCATGCACATGCGAGGTTTGACATGATTCGTGATCGTATGATACTGTCATTATGGACACATTTAATTGATTCAAATACGGCCCACTAAAAGTCAGCCTACAGGGACGGGTGTTCCCAATAAAAAACCACTAACAATCCAAACTGAAAATTATAAAAAAATAAACTGTGCATTTTTGCCAGAAGATTTTGACTTTATGTGTTAGATAAGTCTAAGCTAACTCCTCGATTTTATTCCATCCAATTTGAGGTACCCCCTAAGCGCAGATATTGTCAGTTGAAACAAAAAGGAATAAAATAGCACTTGGGCCAGTTGAACATGGAATGGTTCAAGAATATAAAGGTATTAAAGCGGGTATCATCATTGTGGGATTAAAACTCGTTTGTAAACAAAAGAATATTGTACAGATCAGAGTGAATGTATTTCATGCAGTGAAAAATCAAATGATTTCCAGTGAAAGCACCAGACTTTATATGCTGTGGGGGACATGAGGGGACTCACTCTCAGGGGCACAACAATTCAGCACAATTAATGAAATGTGGTGAAGTTTGACTGCTGAAACTTATGTAACAGTCTACAATCTGTGAGGAAAAATTGTGTGGACAACACTCTATATGTGGAGGGACAATTCTATTCCCAATGCCTCCAAGATAGGCTGGGAAATATATGATATGAACTGGAAAAAATTGCAATAGAATTTTTTTTCACCCACTGCCTTTCTATAAG
>JAMKCH010019198.1:0-22084 GCA_023653785.1 Ophioderma brevispina | reverse complement strand
CTGCACCATGCCTTTCTCATATTAAAATGCTGATGAATTATCTTGTTTCATATTATTGAACTTCATATTTTTAAGCATTTAAAAATAAGATATTTTCTCCGTTCATATTTCACAGGATTATCACTAACTTCCATGTTTAGTCTACGCAAACAAAACTACCACTCAAGGTAAAGTGGGTCATCTTGAGATCACTTCCCCTTTAACATAGAACTTTCACCATATTTTCCATATCCTTAAAATCACACTTCATACCAAAACCTTGAAGAATCCGCGACGGCAATCTCCGTGTTGAAGTTTGTTGAAGTAGGATGCGACCTTGTGTCATTATTCCATTTCAAATCCGCTTTTGCTTCCTTTTGTAACTTTCACTTTACTATAAAGCACGTTATACATGTACAGTGTCGTATCATAAAACGCAACAAAACTTCTTCCCAATTTTTGTGGTAATTGTGTAAAATTATACATATTAAGCCACATCCCACTCTTTCCAATGATAGTAAGGTATTTCATGTTCGGTCATGATAACCGATTTAATCAATTTTTTTTGCACAATGGGACAAAGTCAGCTTTGGACCAATTTTCAATATAAATCCCATTCACTTGCACACGACTGAAGTGAGAAGAGAGGGAAAATTGAATAGATTTGTGTTAGCATTACTTGAAACTTGGTCCAAGCACACTTTGTCCCATTGTGCAAAAACAATGATGACTCGGTTATCCATGACCGCACCTGAACAAATACCTATGTTTGGAAAGAGGAGATATGTGGCTTTAAGATGACATTAATTATTTTGATGTAATTTTAACACAAGTACCACAAAAATTGGGGAGAAGTTTTGTTGCGTTTTTATGATCGCCCCTTATAGAGAACACGAGCCGTTAATTATACTTTGTTGAAAATCAACATTACTTACCACCTGCAACGTAGGTCACGCACTGTGATCACTAGAGAGCCTGTTAAAAACGAATAGTTTCAGGTTTTGAATGTACTGTTAATAGGCTTACAAGGTATCACGCCCACAAAATATAATAAAAATCGCTGTGTGATTACAAGAATGTCATAAATGCAATAGCTGCCACACTGCAACACAGTGCTTAGAAATTAAACACTTTTCTAAACGCCATTTTGTATTTTTGAATTTCTTTTAAATCTAAACAACTTATATCTAAACATGTTTAAAATCTAAACATGTTTCGGGATTTGACATAGGCTTTTTTACTTTGATTCCAGTGCTTAGGAATTTAACTGTCATCTCTAAACACTATTGCACCACGTTTCTAAACACTGTTTTTTGCAGTAAATTTATCAGAAATTCCATTCAGATAATCAGTGGCTCTTGAAACGTTTCGATAGCTACTGACTCAAAAATGCAAAGAGAGATTTCAAGGCATCAATATGTTGAGTCAATGATCTGCCTAGGAAAGGATCCTATTTGTTTACTGTCAGGAAAAATATTTAGTAATTGATCACTTGAGACCTAGCCTTGTTCAAGGCGCTCTACAAACTTCATTCATTGGTCACACGTCTGATATAAATAATGTCATCATATAAGGAGTGGAGCATATCCCCTCCCTAAAAACTAAAAAATGGCGAGAATTCACTCTATTAAAATTTGAGGTCTCTATTTTCACCTGGCCTATGTTCCATGATTCCACTAGTGAGTTCAATGAGTTAAACTCAGGCAGAGCACCTTGTTCGGTCTGTCAGGCTTTTCTGCATTTGCAAATATTTTATAGGAGTATACAGGAAAGATTAAAACCACAAATCAATTTAATCAGGCTGTCGCTCTGAGTGGCACAACCACTGCACCTGACCACAACAGGTGTTTGTTGTTTTATACCTGATCCTGGATCCAGCCAGTGTGCACAACGACCACCAGGGAGTGTACCTGTATTTTGTTTATTTAATCCTTTCTCTAGAGAGGGTAGCCCTAAAAATACTAAAGCACTGATTTCAAACCTGAAAATACAATGTTCAAAATAAATCGATTTATGGTACCAGCTTGCGGTTAACATAAATCCAGTTATCTCGACACAGTGTTGCCCTTTTTTGGTCTTTGTTTTGGTTGGCCAATCACTGCGCACTCTGCCCGTGACGTAGTTTTCCTTGTGGCTTTTGTGCTGATTCCTGTACCGCGGCTTTTTCATCACTTGGTTTTTCTAGCATGACATATCAAAAGTCGTCAACTGGAAAAAAAAGCTTGCATTGATACTGATTGACCAAACTCTTAATTTACCTGAAAATTTGGCTCGGAAAATAATCGGCATTGGCGAATGAAATTTTCCCCTAATAAAAAAAGATATATTTAGTATAAAAAACGTTGTATATAACTAAAGTAAAGTTGTTTGTGACTTTCTGAAATATTATGACTAAAAGCATTTTCATTAGGGGCCGCTTCAAAACTCAACCAGCGGTTGCCTGTCGATTCCGCCCGGTTCTTTCCGGTTGGAAACGGTTTTCCTTGTTCTAAAGACTAAATCGCGGTTCAACTGCCCGTACCGTTGCGTAGACCGGCGGTTGAGTTTTGAAGTTGTCCTTAATTTAATATATGCCACTAACTAAATCTCAGTTACTGTGTTTTCACTCTGGCGAAGAAATCCGACTTTTTGGTAACCGTGTGCAGGCCTAATGGCAAGAGCTAGGTGGGACCCGTCAAATTGACAGGACGAGCAAGAGTCCCTCTTCTAGAATTAATCTGCCTCTTTCAACATGCACAAGGATGATCTTCTGGGTGCACGGGACCGCAGCTTTACCTGATGACTTCCGAACCACCAGACGTCGCTACATACATTACTTATACACGAACGTGCTATGCAATGTAGGGCATAGGGATTCCTTTCTTCAAAAATAATTATGAAAGGAGAAGCACCTCAACTATATACAATAATTATATTGCAAAGATATCAGAGGGACGGATTAACCGCCATTCAAAAAGACAACTTGTAATAATCACTAGAAAAACATTACACGTACCCTGCCGCATCCTCGGCGTGCAAACAAAATATATTTTCGCCATATTGTGATAATTGAGGAGTCCATGTTAAATTGACAGAGTAGTCACGGTCAGTTCCTTCTACCTTCCGAAATCGGACTTGAAAAATCCAATTGGTGACACAGTTTCAATAGCAGTAATACTTTAAAGATAAATACAAAACAGGAATCAAACGATATTATTATTTCATCGTATAAGGACGAGAAACAGGGACAGACAAAGATTCTGATTTCTCAAAAAATACTAGCTCTCAAATAACATCGTCTTTGAATTATTTAAAGACGAATGTTGGGGACGTCCTCAACCTGTCCTTATTGATTCTGAAGGACGTAGATCAGGAGCCTTCCTCAGGCGTTCTCAGGTATTATGTTAACGACACCCTAATCAAATTGTTAAAGGCAAACGGAAGGCAGTACCTGACTGCAACATCTCCAGTTCGTGCACTGAGTGGTTCCGAAAAAGTCGTATTCGGTGCTATACCAACACAAGCGCCGGCCTTAGGGGTAGGGTCTACAAATTCTGGCGCACTGGCCAAGGCCCGTCATTTGTGAACACAATACTAGAAAACTGCAGCGGTATTCTGGTGAGGGGTGTTGATGACAACGGGTTTGTGAAATCTTCTATCATCAAAGCTACAGCATACCATCCGGTCTGATAGAGGCTTCATAGCGGATTGTGCACGTGCTCTGTAGAGAAGAGGGGAGAACGTGTAGACACCTTGCATCAGACTCTTTTTTTTAAAAAATAAAACAGCTGATATCAGCTATGACCAAAGACCGAATTTAAATATTAACAATAGTAATAGTTAAATCCGATATAGCGCTACAACAACAACCAAGCAGCAAAATCCTAGTCTACTTCGCAGACCTTTGTTTAAACTGTCTCTTTATTTCTTCTCAAACTCATCGTAAAAACCTTTCAATCATGTCGCCAAAATGAGTTCTACTTGATTTTGGTCAGAAGTGACTATGCACCCGTGAGTGGCTAATGACTTTTGATTGTACGTCAAAATAGCAATTACTCACTTCCTCTAGTCAGTGCTGGTGGAAATGCATATTACAGACACCTGCACGATCACCTCAGGTGACCCGCCAATCGACCCGGACGGTGTTCGTCAGGGTCGTTAGCTTGTTAGAACAAAGGTATCAGAGTCAGAAAAAAATCGCAGTAACTTACATCTGCACCTATTGACACACCATCAGATGCTACGTTCCAGCATGGTATTCTCGAAAGGAATCTGATTTTTCGAAAATCGAACCATTTTTTCAAACTCTTTTTTAAACTATGTGAAAGGTAAAAAGGTATTCCTGCGGGGACTAAAGTAGGCCCGTTTGAGAATACTGGCAGTCGTCTCCGGTCTTGTTTCCAACTAGATAGATAACGATAATATGAGAGCTTCCAATGTTAAATCCCTACCCTATATAAAAAAAATTAATTATATGTTAATGAACAAAATAAAATGCATTCGTTACAATATCTAAGAAAAACGTAAGACACAGAACAGAAATAACCACAGCAAATCCAAATGTACGGAACGAGTGATCTTCATCAAGCACTAGATAATTGTAACATTGATATTGGTAGTATATAGCTTATCTATTCGCTGGGGATACTTGATTTCTGATCATGGATAATGACCACTGAAATTAAAATGTATAAACAGTTGGAAAATCTTTAACGCATACAATTCAGTTGATTTTGGTCAGTGGTGTACCGAAAGGGTAGTAGGTACTAAATACGGTTCTAAATATCGGGAACGAAATGGAGTACATATTTTGCATTGCGTCCCGATTTTGAGGATTATCGACCAATGTTGAGTATAAAATTGGATTCATGAGTCCAATACTCAAATTATTGGTCAAGCCATGAGTTAAAAAATATTGGCGAGACAAGGTCGAGCCCAATATTTGCAACTCATGGCGAGACCAATAATTTGGCATTGGACGAAAAAAAGGAAGCCAATTTATCATATATGTTTGAGAATCTTTGTCTAATTACTATACCACTTTCATTTTAAAAGTAGGTATCATGTACAAGGAACCATATTTATAAGCTATTAGAAGATGAGCATTGAATATGCAGAGCAAATAAGTACCAATAGACACTATGAAAACACTGAGGGGAAACAGGCCAAAGCATGGAACCACCCAACACTGGTAACCACCCGCACATGGGATCCACCAAGACAAGGAACCGCCAAAATGTGGACACCACTAAAGAATAGAAGCACAACACCAGGAACCATCAAAGGCATGGGACCAGCCATGCATTAAATAAAAGACATAAAACAACAGGAACCACCCAAAAATGGGAACCACACAGGACAGGAACCACAAAAAAACCCCAACAACCCAACGCATGGAACCACAAAACACTGGGAAACACCCAACACAGGGAAACACCCAACACTGGAAAACCAAACACTGGGACCATCCCACACGGGAACCATCCAACACTGGAAAACCATCAACACTGGGAACCATCAACACTGGGAACCATCAACATGGGAACCACCAAGCACAGAGAACCTCCAAGCACTGGGAACTGCCAACTAATGTGAACCACCCAGACATAGAATCACCTACTGTTGAACAGCAAAATAATGAAACCACCAACATGGAAGAAGCCGAACTCACGACCCCCCACCACCAAAATGAAACATCCTTAAATTGTATCAACCAATCATCATCATGGCATAAATAATGAATATTCTCATCACCAGGGTGTACAATCCTAATCTACATTGTGGAGCCTACATAGCAATATAATGATAGGGGATTGGATTCCGAAGTGGTGAAGAAATTGGGCACGGTTTTCACGGCATTTGATGCTCAAACTGTCATTTTATTGGGGGTCTCTACCATGTGTATATTAATATAGGACGGAAGGTTTCTCAAAACCTGATCATGGCTCAATTTGGTCACATAGTCGTAAACGGCTTAATTTCGCGATCGCGCCCTTTATCCCAGTGTTTTGTTTAACAGGTTAACCATACGGACTTTTTTTTCCCTCCCCCTGGTTCGCTTGCCTCGGTAGGGCACTTGGTTTTATTATCTTCGTTTTATAAGCACGGTCTTTTATTGTTACGTGTTGGGCTGCAAGTAACCACATGGCATTCCTAGAGAAGCCAAAGTCAATGTTCTGGAACACCGGGTGTAATGGGGGCGCTATCACCGGCTGACTGGCGTTCACGGCGGTTGCACGTTTTGACGGTAGAACAATGTAAACCAGTTACAAGCGGCGAGAAACCGGTGAGTTTTAAAAGAGCCATCCCGTACAAGCTACAGATACAGGTAAGAACCAGGAGCCCAGAATTGTGGCTGACCACGTGCCCCATCTATTATCGAACAAAATACGATTGAGAGAAAATCAATGTGGCATATGTTATAACATAAATAGGCGTAGCTTAGAAATACCCCTTTAATTCATCCTAGCAGTTTAACTTTGATGTCTTTCTTACTTGGAATAACCAGTGTGTGGTTGCATCCATGGCTGTAGCTAACTATAGGTGTTACCGCTGACCGAGGCGAAAATTGGGTCTTCCAATGTCATTTCTCTGAGTCAAGTTCACTGATGCTGGTAAAGACCATCTACCACCTCCAACCCGAAGACTATCGATCCACGCATTGCCAGAAAATCTTAAGAAACAATCAATAACAAACAATCAATCAATCAGTAAATCAAAGATTATGTCGTAAAAGGTATAACGAAAATTAACACATGATTACTTTAAAGAAAACATTTACTCATTTTTCAAGCCACTGCCTTACCTGACTCCAAATTCGGCCGTTGGTAGGTATACACGATTAGAATTAACACTCCAGTGCTCCATTCTTCCTCTACGCTAAGCAAGTACAATAGAGACATGGGACTATGTTGCCGGAACATCCACCATTGCATTCCAGATTGCCTTGTCCCGACACCAACTGTTCCAGATTCGTTGCGGCTTTGAATCATCACATTCAATCACTTATGACCGCCTCCATGATATTCTCCAAGAAATTTCACCACGAAACGATCGGAAATAAATGGATCACAAATTTTATGCTTCATGAAATGATATGAATGGTATAATAGAATTAGCAAAGAACCGCGCACAAATTGATGAAGTGTAACACTTGGACACACTAACCTGAAATAACCGTAACTGTAAAACGGGACCCCAGCTGTATTGGACATGTGGTAGATGTGGCGACCATTAATATTTCAAAGTGGTTTCCATTCTATTTCAATATTTCGTATCTCGATGAATATAAGTGACAGACTCTTGATTCATGTCTTTACCTTATTTATGTGTCATGGTCAAGGCATCTAAAATCTAATTTACTTTTTTAATATCTTGCGTCGGTCATTTTATTTCTCAATATGGCTGCCAATTTGCATTACATTGATACTTGTCATTATATCCTTGCTCACAATCATGATATTGAATAAATTTTTGTGTCTATACCCATTTTCAGGGTCAAAGAATCCGTATGATATTACTTTTAATGAAATCTCTTTGCCAGCCATTTTTTGTTTTCCAATATGACCTAAAATTTACATTAACGTATCTTTCTTCAAAATAATTACATTGACTTGATTTTTGCGCCTATGTCAATGTCATCACGGCCAATCAATCCAATTATGACAATATTAACGTACACTGTTAAAAATAAACTTGTAAAAAACAGGAATTTGACTGGCAGCTGGGACTCACAACGTGCAGAACGTAAAATAACTGAAGCCGTAAAAATACGAAACCATTGCGGGGAACGTAAAATAACGGCGTAAAATCTCAGCTTCAACGTTATTATTGGTTTTTGACTTGTTTAAACAATATTAAGAATTAAAACGTTATTACAATCCTCTGACCAAATTTTCACGTTGTAGCTATGGCATCATACAAACGTATTTACGTTACCACGTGGTTGTAAAAAAGTTATATTTCAGGCAAACAATTTTAAGAAAAAAGGCAATAAACAAAGGGAAAACGTGAAAAAATCAAGATTAAACCAGTTCATACACTTTATTTGGTAATGTACAAATTCTAATGTCACCAATTACTTGATCACCATATGAATAAACTTAATACATGGACCTTACATAGATTCGAACCTGGGCCTTAAGATTACAAGTCCTAAACCTTACCCACTGCACTACATGACTTTACTGATAGCATATGCTAAAATTAAATATTATATATATGTGTGTACTAGTTTTTTTTTCAAATTAAACTAAATATAATACAAAAAGGAGGAAAAGAGTTTTTTTTAAATGATAGGGGAAAATAAGATTTTGTATTTTTAATGACGTTACTTATAACGTTATTTAACACATTTTATTTGTAAAACGATTTTCATATTTCATATTCTTACGTTAAAAACAAAAGTTACAAAAGAACGTAATATTAGGGAAAATATAACAACGGTCAGCGTATAAATACTACTTTTTTCAAAATGTGTAGTATTATTTTCTAGCCACTGTTTATTTACATTTTTCTGCTTCCAAATTGTAATTTTATGTTAGGTATAGGTAATAAAGCATGAAGATTATTGAATAATTGGGGTTTACCGTAATTTAAAAGGTAAAGTCTGGTAAAATTAGGAACATTTTTAACAGTGTATGTATGAGTTTTTCACTATAATAAATAAGCAAATGCTGTTACCAACTGCTTGTGCAGGTAAACTGTATACTAGAGTATGGGCCTGACGTTTCGATCCTAGCAGGATCTTCAGCAAAGGCAAACTGATGCATTCAGTTCTACAATGGCATGTTTGCCTTTGATGAAGATCCTGCTAGGATCGAAACGTCAGGCCCATACTCTAATATATTATTTTTCACTATTACTATTTAGCATTATTGGATAGTATCTACTGTCAAAGACCAAATTACCGCAATTCTACATTAAAAGACATTCAAATTACATTGATATTTCACATTGAAAAGGTGGAAGAAGGTTTGAAATGCCACCGATGTCCCGAGTCCTTCAGGCATACTGATTGAGGGACTACTGGAAAGGACATTGGTCAACAATGGCAATTGAGTAATTCCACATTGTGGTCTTCGATTGTAATATTGCGTTGCATGGATATTGTAATAATTTTCGAGAAAAATAAATTCAAATGACTTGTTCAATAGTGGTTTATTTGACTTGACTTGTAATAGATGTTGGAATTTGCACACAAAAATATTATGTGTGTGTTTGTGTGTGTGTGTATGTGTGCGCGCGCGCGCGTGTGTGTGTGCGTGTGGGCTTGTGTGTGTGTGTGTGTGAGAGAGAGTGAGAAAACACGATACCACATGGGTGAATGGACGTACGTCTTAACGCAATATAGGATAATAAAACTCAAAATGAAACACTGTAATTATTAATTGTTTACTTTAATTAATTTTCAGGCATGATGAATATTTTTACTTAGGGACAACCCAAACGATCGATGACGTCCTAGAAACGTAGAAAGTTTCATTAAAGAGGCCGACCCTCTCCCTCCCTACCTCTCACGTAATCGAGAAGTAAGGAAATTTCCGGGTCATCTTGTAGAAGTAGTAGGCATTTAACATTTTTAATATATGGTACTACAGACTGTCCCAAAAAAACTATACAATCAAAGATTCATTTTTGGCCCATAAGTTAAGTTCATCTCACTGGACTTTTAAAACTGATTCTTTTTATGAATGGTTCCAGCTTTCATAAGATTTTTAGTTGGTGTAATTTGGGGGTCTGGTTCAGGAGTTATGGCCAATTATCTGAGACACCTGAAAAACCTGTTGGGCCAGTTTCAGCTATCCTGATACCAACACAGTTGCCATTGAAAACGTACTTCAAGACATTCTTTATTGAAAGTCAAAACGAAAAATAGTTATAAAGTGCTGCTTCTTGTGATATAACAGTCATATTTTATAACTTTATAACGTCGCGATTGCTAATAAATACATGTAGCATTGGGAATTTCAATTCCAAAGAGTCTTGTTGTCTCAGCCTTACTCCAGGTTTCAACAGAAGGTAGAACCATAAAAACACCTTTGTTGAAAGTAAACTGAGACCTTTGAACACCTACCATCCTTTCCTTTATTGTTCCTTGTTCAACACTGGTTTCTTCATTATGTTCCTCCCTGGCATCTCGGAGGGAGTGGGGAATAGGGGAAGGGCAAATTGTCCCTCCACATTAGAGCGTTGTCCGCACATTTGTCCCCCAACAGAGACTTGTGGCTGTTCCATTAGTTTCAGCAGTCAAATTCCCAAAATGTACATGCATATCATGAATTATGGCCCCCCTCCTGGAGTGAGGCAACCATTTTCCCCCTGCCACAATCTTTGGGTGTAGACGTTTCATATAGAAGTCCCATTGATGCAAAATTTGGGAGGTATTAAATTGATTCCGTCATGCGCTGTATGGACGTTGTTGCAGTCAGTGTTTTGACGGAAAGAATGCAAATACATCATTTGCCAGTCAAGGGTGATTTCTATATGAAACGTCTACAAATAATGTTGGGTGCTTTCACTGTGTGGAAAAAATATATTGATTAGTAACTGCATGAACATACATTCACTTTGATCTGTACAATGTTCTTTTGTTTAAAAAGCGGTTTAATCTCACAATGATGCTACATGCCTTATACCTTTAGTTTCTTGAACCTTCAAGGGACGCTGGCCCAAATGGTATTTTATCCTTAGTGTTCAATTGATAATAAAGCTTTTCACACTGAGCCGGTGATCGATCGACTTTTGCGATCGATCGCTATATGTAGACTTCAAACCAGCCACCAAATTCATTATAATACTTCGCCAACTCTGACACACGTATCGCTGTTGTGCTTCCTCAAATAACAGCACAAATTCGTCCAATAAATGCACTTACGTAAGAGTCTATCCGCCATGTTGAATTTCATTAGCCAGTCCGTTCGATTTCATGAACGGAAACCTCACAATTTCTGTGCGGAAACAAACCAAGGTGACAAGTTATGTACCTCAGCATTTAAAAAGTCAACTACAACCACTGCCGTAAATGCCTCAAAAAGAAGTATTTCGTGAAAGCAGCAGCTCATTAAATCCTTTCTTTCGAAAACTTTTACATCGTAACTAAGGCGCTATTGCGCATGCGCGTCTAGTACTCAGAAAACGGCTGCACTAGTCTTCAAAAACGGCGATCGATCGCAAAAGTCGATCGATCACCGGCTCAGTGTGAAAAGCCTTAATATCTCCGGTTATGGTCCACCAAATTGGATGGAATAAAGCGAGGGTTTAGCTTAGGAACTAGTCTAACAAATAAAGTCAAAATATCTCGCAGAAATGCACATGTTATATTTTTAATATTTTTTCTTGACTGTATCGTTTT
Organism: Ophioderma brevispina; assembly: GCA_023653785.1. Taxonomy (NCBI): domain Eukaryota; kingdom Metazoa; phylum Echinodermata; class Ophiuroidea; order Amphilepidida; family Ophiodermatidae; genus Ophioderma; species Ophioderma brevispina. Next base: position 10,773 of record JAMKCH010019198.1, on the reverse strand, counting down.
TATTGGGGACAGGTGTATAGGTATCATAGAGAATCACTTTGGAGTGGAGTGTTATAGAGTTTTAGCGATAAAATAAACAATTATCGGGGAGATGTCTATTCTTTCCTTAATTTGTGTTGCAGAGTTTGGGGGTAATTGCACCCATTTCGGGAAGATTGGAAATTTTCTTAACTTTTAAATATAAGTAAGATCAAACATAGAATTGATGGACTTTTTTTGCTTGTTTTTTTCGTTGTTTGGTTTCCCGGATATCAAGGAGGGATGTAGAATTTAATCAAGCCACATGGATCACAAGCGTATTATTTTGCGAATAATTCGAGGAAAAGGTAAACCGGGAGGTTGGACCAAGTATGTCACGGTGTGGTAGAAGTGTACTATGCCTACTTCGAAATTTAAGGAGAATTAAAAGGTTTACAATTCTGAGGAATAGACACCCTGGGTTATCATGTTAAGACCGTTTCATTATCCATTTCTGAGAGAGTTTCTGATGATTCAACATTTTTTTAATAGGTTCATCAATTAAAAAAATCTAAAACTACTTTTACAACCAAAGAACAATTTGAATCTACATAAGCCACAGTAGATTTCCGGGGGTCTTGGAAAGTAGTTAAGTGAGGACTTTTTACCTAAGCGGCGAAATATTTTCTGCAACTTCTGCAGCGTTTTCTTTCATTTGATGTATCCTTTAACAATGCAGAGTTCAGTTTCGTTAAATCACAGTAGGGTAATTTTCCTGAAGCTCACTAGTAGATTATTTTGTTTCTTTCTTTGAAAACTTATATGCCTTCTGAAAAATACCGACGCTTTGGCAAAAGCACATTTTAGAAAATTTTTTTTTCTCACAAGTAGGTAGATCGATCTTAGCTTATTGGACTCAAGGTGTGACACAGTCAAAGGTGAACTTAAGGTACGCAAGGACTGAGTACATAAGAATGTGCACCGTGCATGCAAGCAGTGTATTTGCTGAATATACTAAAGAAAAAGACTTGAAGAAAGATTTCAATCTTGAAGATACCATAGGCCTAATATTTCGAGCCACGTTCAAAATAAGCCATTTGAAAATGGTGGAGCTAGGAAGTGCGAAGTTAGGTACAATGTTGATTATTCGGGATGTATAGTCCATCTGAAGAAGAAGAACATCTCGCCTCCATCGTGTTGCTCATACCCCCCCCCCCCAATCAAAGGCTTATTCATCCGGGCTATTCGAGTCGTTTTTTCTTTACACAAAGTTTCGGTCAAATGAGATATTTAAGGAAGTTCCACTGCGTTGATTAGTAAGTTGATGGATGAAATTGGAATATTGTACAAATTCAAGGAGTTAACGCTTGTTATGAACACACAATTTTGAGGTAACTTTCAATAATTTCCATGGTGAAACTGGATATAATTTGACGGAAGTTTTGCGGCAAAATGGTTTTGCCAAAGAATTGGTATGCAGGTTACCTTACCTTATTGGTCCTCAAGTGGTTCCCACGTAATGGGGCCCCACGGAAAAGTGAGAAGCATGACAGTTAGCGCAGAAAATACATACAAAGAAGGCCAATCTGTAGCCTTTCACAGTGACGATCCGCCATGCATGTTACTACGAGCTTGCACGCATGCACCATGAATGCCGATCGTCAATAAAATGCATAAACCGCTCCACACTGAATACAGAAAAACACACATTGTCACGGTTTCTTTTCTGGTTTAGTTACAGGAAAGAGGAGGAAAAACGAAAATAAGCTGCTCAAATAGTTGTACAGCCAAACTATAACAGGGTACTGACTTATATTTATCTCAGAAACAATTTGGGTCATATTTTTGTCTATACGCTTTCCATTATTTGTAACAACGCAACCAATTTGTGACCTTGTGCTTACTGGTAATGGGGAAGTCCCTTTCAGTCGCGCTATGCTTGATTGCCATTTCTGAGCAATGCTGGAATTTTACCCAACTTTCACTTTCCACAGGGGTGTGTGTATCCGAATTTATCTTATGATTGGCGTTACCTAGTTTCAGAGATCTGTATCTGTTATATCTACCGTGTTAATTAATGGAATTGCTGAGTACAGGCGGGAGTGAGGGGCGTAATCGGAGTTGCGGCTACAGGCCTTTGAAAAGATGGGGGAATCGAGGAGAAAGCCCCATCGGGTAATCCAAATCAACAGATGAAAAAGTCATTGTAGTAGCGTTCAAAATTAAAGTCCCATTCTTAGAAGTTTGGGGAAGAAGGCTTTGAAGGTGTGTCTTGTATTTCAAGTTGATGAACAAGATTTTTGGTCAAACCTCTGGGAAATGTGGGGAACTCTCGATAGAGGGGCCTTTTTCAAAATGGCCGCAAAATTCCAGGAAAATGCATATTAAAGCTAAAAACAGCTATCTAATAGTTAACATGAAATCAATTTTGGGTGTGGGTATTCTTAATGTACAGTATTGTGTAATGCTATTCCAATAATTAGAATTAATGATAAGTACACGTAGAGGGCGCGTTTTCAAAATGGCTGCCAAAAGTCTGTATAATAGCCTTTTTGGGGGCCGTATCAATTAATTATTAGTGAATTCAAGTAGAAATCAAAGTGAATATTTTTTGAGGTATTGGTTACATTTTGAAGATGCTAACAAGATATTTTGGGGTCCAACCTCTGGGAAATATGGCGAACTCTCGCTAGAGGGCGTTTTTTCAAAATTGGCCGCCAAATTCCACGAAAATGGTATATTTAAGCTAGCAACGCGGCTATCTGAGAATCCACATGAAATCAATTTGTGGGTATTTCTGAATGCTCTCTATTATATATATAGTTAAATAATTAGAATTTTATGATAGGTACCTTTATAGGCCGCTCTGTTTCAAAATGGCCGCCAAATTCCAGACAATTGCATATTACGGCTAAAAACAGCCATCTAAGAGTCCAAATTAAACCAATTTTCGGTTTTCTTAATTTTCGTTATTGTAGTTATGCTATTCCCAATAATTATGAAATTATGATAATACCCGTTGAGGGCGCTTTTTTTCAAAAATGGCTGCCAAATTCTGTATTGTAGCCTTTTGGAACCGTTATCAATTAATTATTAATGGATCCAATTATAAATCAATGTGAAGCAGTTTTGAAGTATTTGTTTTACATTTTCAAAATGCTGAAGTCAAGATTATTTTGGTCCACCTCTGGGGAAATGTGGGGAACTCCGCTAGAGGGCGTTTTCAAAATGGCCGCCAAAATTCCCGAAAATTGCATATTAAAGATAAAAACAGCCATCTAAGAGTGTTTCTTAATGTCTAATTATTGATTAATGCGATTCAAATATTAGAATTTGGTTAAATACCCCTAGAGGGAGCTTTTTTTTTCAAAATGGCTGCCAAAATTCCATCTACTAGTCTTTCGGGGGCTGTTTTCAATTATTATTCAAATTCAAATATAATCAAAGTGAAGATTTTAAAGATTTTTTTATCTTTTCAAGGATGCTGAACAAGATTTTTTATGTCCAACATCGGGAAATGTTATAACTCTCAAAATGCAGCCAAACATTTCCAGAATGAAAAGCTAAAACATCTATCTAAGAGTGTAAAAATGACATCAATTAATTATTTTCAAATCACAAGCATAAATCAAAGTGCAGGGTTTGAAGTATTTGTTTATATTTTCAAGGATGCTGACAGATTGTTTTGGTCCCCTCTCTGACGAAATGTGCGAAATCCTCGATAGAGGGCATTTCAAAATGGCCGCCACAATTCCAGAAACCGCATATTAAAGCATATTAACGCTATCGGAGAATCAAAATGAATAATTTTGTTTGGAATTGTTTCTTCTTACTGATATTTATGATAAATGCCCCTAAGAGGGCGCTTTTTCAAAATGGCTGCCAAATTCCAGAAAAATGATATATTAAAAAGATAAAAAGCATCTAAATTCACAATGAAATCAATATTGGGTGTCTTATTGATAATTGTTTTTCGGCTATTCTAGCAATTGAACCTAAATACCACAAGGTTTTTTTTTTTTTCAAATGGCAAACCAAAATTCCATATAATAGCCTTTTGGGTGGGGGGCATTATCAATGCATTATTGACAAATCACAAGTATAAATCAAAGTGAAGATTTTTGAAGGTATTCGTGTATGTTTTCAAGGTTGCCTCAGATTTTTTAGGGGTTCCGACCTTTGTAAAATGTGGGGAAATATCGATAGAGGGCATTTGTTCACAAGGGCCCACCAAAATTAAATGGCTTTATTAAGCCTAAATATAGAGCCATCTAAGATTAAACATGCTAATAATTTTTGAGGTATTTCTTAATTAGATTTATTGTATCTTTAGGGTGCGCTATTTCGAAATATGGCTGGATAAAGTTTAATATAAATGTCTCTTCTACATTTCAGAATTTATATATAGAATATAATATAATATATATCTATATCTCTATCTCAGACTTATATATTATATATATATATTTATATATATATATATATATTAATATTTGGCATATTACGCTCCTTTCATCTGTTCCCTAATAGGTTTCAGCAATGTTCTAGTTGAGCACCTCTTTTGCTTTCTTTCTACACTGTACATAGTTTAGGTAGCCTTATGTTTTTATCAAGACGTATAGTCTAGTGGGTAAAGGGGTTTTCGTGCACCCCCCTGAAATACACTCTAATCAATGTCACTATATCAGAAAATGCGTAGAAAACGATTTAGCTAATGTTAAAAAAACAAAAAGTGTCCCACGTATCATTTTTTGCAAATTTATAATGCAAATTAGTATCGCCATTACGAAAAATACAATTTCGATATATCCCAGCCAACACTTGTTGGTAATGAACAAATGAGGTGACTGGAACCTATGTTGCGTCGAGGGTCAAAGATCAAGATGGAGCCATTTTGAAAATTCCAGATGTCCCCATGATGACGTAATATGCAAATAGGGTCGCCATTAGCGAAAAATACAAATTTTCGATATATCTCCAACCAATACGACGGTTGATAAATGGAAAAAATAAGGTGACTGGCCCTATGTTTTGAGGGTCCAAAGGATCCAGATGGAACCATTTTGAAAATTACCAGATTCCCCAGATGACTAAATGCAAATTAGGGTCGCAAAAATCCTATTTGGTCATTCGTGGCCAATATTTTCCACATACCTGCCCACATAAGTTGACGAGACCTATGCTTAGGGTCGAGGATATTGAAAAGCACCATAAATTCTGTTTTTTATTTGTCATTAAATAATGTTCACCACTGCAATACTAAGACTAATGCAATTAAGGGCCTTCAGTCCGATATCCTCGTTTGGGGTAATTATAAGAAACTTTGCTGGCCAGGTAAAATTTAGACTTCTATACTTAAACTTGTAACATTTCTGTTAAATGCAAGTATGGAAATGATACAGACTCAATGCGAGACTAGATACTGTGTTGTTAATCATGCGAAAACAAACGCGAAGAACAAAACTCTACAGTCTCCTATGACTCTCTGCCAACATGCAGTGTGATATCCATTGTATCATGGTAGTTTTAAACCCTCAGTAATTTTACAGGGAACTCATACAGGAGAAAAAATTACTTGTCAAAAGACGTTTCTAAATCAATCCAAACAAATTTCAACATTATAGACTTAAAATCTGTTAAAATCTTTTAAAACGCATTAATCTCAAGTATTAGTTTTAATCCCTCAGTAAATTTAAAAAAAGGACATGCAGGATTAAAGGTTGGAGTCAGCTTTCATCTGGATGACATCTCCGGCAATCATATAAGTCCCCATAGCGCATGCTATCAGTCTACCTGATCATATATCTAACTGTGATCAGCAAAACTCTCTGATGATTGAACGGGTTGGATATCGTCATCTGTTGGGAGATATACACAACCGGAATTATCGACTTCACAGAGGCATCGCCCCCCTCGTAGATTGTCCTCCGGTGGTGGACCCATCTTCCCACAATTTATTTTCCGTGACAAGTAGAGATGAAAGGCGTTACCCCCAAAAAACAAAAAAAAAGCCCCCTCCAAGTCTAACTCCACTTGGAAAGAGCAAAGGGAGTCACGGGCCCAGAAACTGGGGTCTGTTCCACTTTATTCAAAGTGCAAGATGTCGCTCTCCTTCTTAATATTCCGCAGTCTTTCCTGAGTCCGAGACCTTCCTTGGCCTCTAACGCAGTCGAATTAATAGCTTGTAAAGATTACTTAGATGATATATTGCGCAAGCTTTTTAAACATCTTACGGGGCAAGACCATACCGTGCAGTGGCCAGAGGGCAATGGAAAAATTCAGTCTCAGATATATATGTTTCCAAAACAAACATCTCAACCATGATTCTGCATCGGTTTTGGCCACTCTGACAGTGTCTGATTTGTTTTGAGTCAACACATAGCCCTGGTCAAGTACCCTGGTCAAATCAACATAGGCCCAACATAGACCTCAAATTATGTCAATGTGGACAACATTTTATTCCACTTGGAAAATGGATAACTGAATAAATCTCTACCAATGTCATGGCCAGCAAACATTGTCCACTGTGCTGCAGGGATTCACGATACAAAGTGCAAACGGATTCGAAAGCCATAAGACAATTATTCTGTCTGTTCTGTCTGCCGGGTGTAGATAAGTTGCAGGGTCAGCTTGTTAGCTTGAACAGTCGACACAACCCAGAATTCCCCCACATTCACGCCACGCGCATTGGCCCAAGTTTCCTGATGGCTCTCATTCACAACCATTTTTTTGAGAAATGACACGATCTATATATACTACCATATGCAAGAATATTTTTGGTATGGCTTTTTTACAGGTTTATTGGCGCAAGGCCAAGATGCCCGGGCCTGATTAGGACCTTCCATCTCTGCAACTGGAGACTCCCCCACCCCAGAAAATCATAAATCGAGGGTCTATGGACTCATTGAAAGCCTGCAAACTATCGCAACAACCTTGACACATTTCATGTTTCCAGGAGTGTAGCTTCATAACACAGTTATTCATCCCAAAGGCACTGCATACTTTTTTGGTTTGTATCTCCTTTGTAAAGGAGATATGGGCTTTCATTGGGTCCTTCTGGAAGGCGGTTCAGCAGGTTTTCTCAGAGCGACGTTTTCGTTTCATATCACACACACGACAAACACACATACTTACAAGAGCACACACACACACACACCCACACAAAAGCAAGGGTACAAACTAACAGCAGATCTCACGCTTTTTGAAGATCATGAAGACCAATGTTCTACAAGACTGTAACAAATGCTTTCCTGTTGCGGCTGGCATACTAACATAGGTCGTTTCTACTATTGCCTCCTTGATTTTATATTACAATATGGATAGCATGTTAACGGATGCGTCGAATGCCGAAGAATCCTTTTCTTTCTTCACATTTTTCCGGACGTTTTTCTTTTTGGCTTGAATACAACATGTCACTGTCTATGTATGTGGAATATTGGCCAAGATATACCCCAATATGGATTTTTTTAGCTAATGGCGACCCTAATTTGCATTTTATGTCATCATGGAAAGATCTGGTTATTTTGAAAATGGTTCCACCTTGTTCTTTTACCCCATAATCTAGGTCCAGTCATGCTATTTGTTCATTTATCAAACAGTATTGGTTGAGATATATCGACAATTGTATTTTTAGCTAACGGTGACCCTAATTTGCATATTACGTCATCATGGGGACTCTGGGTAATTTCAAAATGGTTCCCATCTTGATCTTTAACCCTCGAAACATAGGCCAAGTAACCTCATTTGTTCATTTATCATCAGTTTGGCTGAGATATATCGAAATTGTATTTTTTAGGCTAATGGCGCACCCTAATTTTCATATTACGTCATCATGGGGTACATCTGGAATTTTTCAAATGGTTCCTCTTGATCTTTGAACCCTCAAAACATAGGTCCAGTCCCTTATTTTTTCATTTAATCAAAAGTAATGGTTGAGATATATCGAAAATTGTATTTTAGAGCTAATGGCGACCCTAATTTGCATATTACGTCATCACGGGCATCTGGTAATTTTCAATGTTCCATCTGATCTTTGACCCTCGAAACATAGGTCTGGTCACCCTCATTTGTTCATTTATCACAGTATTGGCTGAGATATATCGAAAAAATTGTATTTTTCTGTAATGGCTATACTAATTTGCATAAATTTGCAATACAAAGTGGTACGTGGGACAATTTTTGATTTTTTAACATAGCTAATCGGTTTCTACGCATTTTTTCTGATGTAGTGACATTGATTAGAAGTTTGTTTCAGGGGGGTGCACGAACAACCCCCTTCTACCCACTGAGACCTAGTAATACTATTTAGCAGATTTTTGCATGCTCACTCATTGAGTTTGAGGCACTCTAGTATCATAAACAATGTGTTGTGTGGCGTGAATGGAGTGGGTCGTGGCTTAACCCGGGTCATTGATTCACTTATTTGGTGGATTGCCTTTTTAGCTCTTTGCTGGCATGTATGAGAACCCAAGTTCGGAAAACGGTACTGTCTGCAGATTGAGTATATATACATGTATATAATTTCTTTTCGCCTATACATTATTTTCCATAACCAAAATCACAATCAGATTCGATGTCACCTCACCATTCTTCTTACGTATATATATATATGTATATATATAATATATTATTATAATATATATTATATATATTTAGATATATATATATAACACAAGTACCGTTTCGAACTTTGGGTTCTCATCAGTGAAGGGGGATATATTTCTATAGTATTGCCCTCCTTCAGCGATTATTGCTAAAATATTTCAATAATTTATGTTATTACACATCTACAGGTACTAGTAGACCTGTATATGACCTTTGATGACAGCCATTTTTGAAAGCGCTCTCTAAAGCAACATTATCATAAAATCCTTATGTTTGAAATAGCATTACATACAATAAATAGCATTAAGAAGCAACCCAAAATGATTTCATTTTTTATTCCAGATTCCCTCACCGTTAAATACTGTAATATATTGGTTTTCTGAAGTTTTGGCAGCCATTTTGAAAACGCCCTCTGTAAGATTTTTCCCCCCCCCCAAATCATCTCAGAGTTTCGACCAAAAAAATCTTTTTTTCAGCATCCTTGAAAATATAACCAAATATATTCAAACCTGCACTTTGATTTAATTTGATATAATTAATTGATATCATTTGTACTCTTAGATAGCTGTTTATAGCTGTAATATGGTCATTTTCTGGAACTTTTACAGCCATTTGAGAGTTATCCACATTTCCTAAACGTTGGACCTAAAAATCTTGTTTAGCAATCCTTGAGAAATAAAAAAAAATCTTTAAAATCTTCACTTTGATTTATATTTGAATTTGATGTTAATTGAAAACAGTCCCCAAAACGCTATTTTATGGATTTTTGGCAGCCATTTTAAAAAACGGTGCCCTCTAGGGGTACCTATCATAAATTCCTATTTTGGAATAGCATACCTAAATAACTAGCATTAAGAAACACGATTTGGATTCATTTGGAATCTCTTAGATGGCTGGTTTTTAGCTTTTAATTTGCAATTTTCTGGAATTTTGGCGGCCATTTTTGAAAAACGCCCTCCTAGCGAGAGTTCCCTACATTTCCCAGAGGGTTGGACCAAAATATCTTGTTTAGCATTCTTGAAAATGTAAAACAAAATACCTTCAAACATCTTCACATTGATTTATAATAATTGTATTCCATTAATAATTCATGATAACGGTCCCCAAAAAGGCTATAATACGAATTTGGCCGCATTTTGAAAATGCGGTCCCTCCACGGTACTTATAATAATCTAATTATGGAAAGCATAATACCTACTAAAGCATTAGTAACACTGAAATTGATTTCATTTGGAAACTCTTAGATGGCTGTTTTTAGCCTTAATATGCAATTTTCTGGAATTTTGGCGGCCTTTTAAAAGCGGCCCTCTAAAGGTACCTATCATAATCCTAATTATTTAAATATCCTTATATAAAAAATTATAAAAAAAGAAACACCCCCAAAATGATTTCATTTGGATTCTCAGAGTAGCTGTTTTCTCTAGCTTAAATATACCCTTTTTCTGGAATTTTGGCGGCCCATGTTTTGAAAAACGCTCTCTAAAAGCGAAGTTCCCCCCATTTCCCAGAGGTTGGACCAAAATAACTTGTCATCAGCATCCTTGACATGTAAACAACTACATTCAAAACAATCTCACTTTGATTTATACTTGTAATTCACTAATAATTAATTGATAACGGTCCCAAAAAAGGCTAATGCAAAATTTTGGCAGCCATTTTGAAAAAAGCGCCCTCCACGGGTAAACTTATAATTTCTAATATTGGAATAGAGCATAATCAATAATTAACATTAAGAAATACCCCAAATTTGATTTCATATTAACTATTAGATAGCTGTTTTTAGCTTTAATATGCCATTTTTCTGGAATTTTGGCGGCCATTTTGAAAACGCCCTCTAGCGAGAGAGTTGCCCACATTTCACAGAGGTTGGACCAAAAATCTTGTTCAGCACCCTTGAAAATACAGAAAAAACCCTTTCCAAGCCTTCTGTCCCCAAACTTCTAGAATGGGACTTTAATTGTTGAAGACCCACTAATGTGAACAAATTGGGGGTCCATACCCCACCCGTTACCATTACCCTCCCCCCTATGAAAATTGACCAAAAAGTTCGTTTTGATAATTGGCCCTCCTCCCGCACAACTATACACCAAGGTCAGTCACGAACTCAGGATGTTCATCACATTTGAAAGAGTATCATCACTAGCTATTATTTGATTTGACCTTTTGATAAGCTTTACAGAGCGTGAAGAGCTCGTTGTCAAAATAGATGGG
>JAMKCH010019197.1:0-22464 GCA_023653785.1 Ophioderma brevispina | reverse complement strand
GTTATCAATAAATACCTACACTGAACATAACTGTTTGTTGTGTTAAGGTCATTAAATGGGACCAACCCGATTCAGAAGGGCTTCCCAAAACCCATCATAACTTGTGGACTAAAAATCGAAATATACCAAACAAAAATCTTGTCAAAAGATGAAATTATAGACAAATCCTTATCAAAATAGACCCAATAATGGCATAATTTTCTCAGAAAAAATTGCTTTAAATCCTGCATTCTTATTGACACACTGAATATCACACTCAAAGCATTACTGATTATAGATACTTCGTCCCTAAACAGGTGGGTCCCATAATAACATAGGCACAAAACAATGCAATAGACGCAGGGTGTGGCACACACGATTCTTTGCAAATGCTCATGTATATTTGGTTTACTTAATTGCATGGAATAATAAAATACAATTTTCACCTATATGGTGGTGATAAAAGTATAGTGTTAAGGCAGAGGGTTTAATTTCTTGTGTATTCTATATGCACAACTTTTCAGAAATTGGTCAAAAACAAAAGACCAAGAGCTAGAGATCAATTAATGAAAAATGAGACGAGAAAAATATGAAGCAATGCATACGTCATGTTAGAAAACTGCAATTAACCATTTTCTGCAGCCTGTTGGGTGGCATATGTGACAATCCCAAGTATCTCAAATACGTGTACCTAATGATTGTATTACACAAACTATTGTGAAATATAAAAATCAAAACACCCCATACATTAACACTAATCTCTACTGAGGTATGTGAGTGATTATCTTCATGTAATTGAAAGAATATTGGCCTTTTTTTATGAACAATTAAAAATGGGGGTCTCTTTCAGCCTGTAAGTTAAGATGTTATTGCTTTCCACACACTACACTCCTCATCTTTTACCAGGGAAGAACAACAATGGGAACAACAATGGGAATTGACTGTGACAGTCTGCCGATCCCTGTAACCAATTTGTCCAAACCTAACCAAAAATAATGTTTCCACTTTTGCTAGACTGATTGTTTTGTCATGGGAGGCAAATAAAGTTCAGTCACGTGTGTGACATCCCAAAGAATGGCCCAGATACACATGTACACAGACAGACACACACACTACCAAAGCAATCTTTATGTGCCTTCTTGCAGACAACAGAAAAAGGTGTTACACTTTTACCTTAAACTTAATACCGGAACTACCATAAATATATTCTAAAGCTATTCTAATAATTATTATGAACTAATGTGCTTAACAGAACTTAACAGAAATAGAGAAGTATAAAAAGGCATATTATATTGCATTGAAACATGCTACTCAATGGAGGCATCATTCCTTATGTCTGACCGGGATTGCTGAATTCTCTGAATAACTGGCAACTTCTGAATCACAAACAATTTGAAATGCAGTTATTCATACAAAACCAGATATACTGGTGAGTGACATGGTGGTGACACTGGAGTCATTATGGTATAATGCTTGTGAGAAAGCCATTGAATAGGGGCCAAAGTCTTAAAGCAGGAGAAACGATGTTCTATAAGTCATAATGCAAGAAGTATTCTGGAGTCACCACCACATACCCACATACTGTGCAATTGATTCAACACATCACCTAGTGGACATTTTAGAACCTGCTTCTTTGATGTGACTAATAGTGACTAATGGGAAAGCAGTAGAGTGGGTAGGCTAAGTTACCAATGTTGGAGAGCCTCACTAGTAGCTGGAGAGATAGTAGTCATGCCAGTCACACCAGGTGCAGTACAAGGCAAATTTACCAATTCAGCTTAGCTACCACCTTCGGTTGTAGTACCCAAGTACTGTAAATTGCGGAAAGGATAACTGGTCCAATTCAAGCAAACAATCTTCAAGGAAGAATGATGTTGTCACATGCTTCACATTTCCATTAAATGATTCATCACCTCATCTGGTTCTCAACAAATTGAGAACCAGAATTGGCCGATCTACGGTTTCCTTGCAGAAGTGGGGCTACCTGGAAGCAGATCAGGACACTTCCTGTGGTTGTAGAACAGCACCACAGACAATGGAACATCTCTTGGTCTGCCCACTGATGGAGCAACAATGCACTAACAAGGACCTTGGGGAATTCAGTGAAGCAGCCAGACGTTGTACTCGTCTCTAGCTGGATCATATTTGAGAACCAGTGTGTTTGGACACGATAAGTAGAAGATGACCTCATTTACTACCTTCAGCTGAAGTACCTAGTCTTAACATCACCAGAGAAGGTGACCGGCCTGCAATGAAGAGCAATCGTCTAGATACAGAGGGGAAAATTGTTACCGCATCACATCCTGTTGGTCAACTTTTCCACATCAATCACCTCCCTTCCACAATTAATTGCGCTGAGGAATGTAGTCAAGACATACCATTGGTTGTCCCCATGTTTTGCTTGTAAACAGATGAGGACTCCTGTTACCGTTCCATGATTTCCACATTCCACGTACAAGCCTCATCAAGAGATCTAATCCTCCCTAATGAGTACAGGTACCAGGAACTACCAGCAGGTGATTATTCTAATTTAGCTACATCCAGGTTAAGATGGCAGAGATTTTAGTGCAAATTTAAGTAAGCAAACTTATATGATAGATCAATATCTTGAAGTCCTAATAGAACTGACAAAAGATCTGGCATGCAAGTTTCATGGATGGTAATGCTTTTATGCATAACTAGCTTTCATAACCCATAACCAAAGAAATATACTTAGTATAGAGTGGATTAAGACATTGATGGCATTGTGTTTAAAGTAACCATCAAGTAAATGTAGTTGTATGAAAATTTGTTTAGCTCATATTGATAATTTTCTTTCCTGGAAATTAAAACAAAGTTCAAAATACTTCAAAAATAATGTGGAAATAATGGAGCAGTCATGATCTTCATTGGCCCATGAATATTGTTTACTGCAGTTCTCTGAACTAAAGGTCCATTCATACTTCCACTGCAATGCAGTGCAGTGCTGCTGCAGTGCCGATATATCGATCACTTTCTACTGCAACTTGAAGCAACCCACTGCAATCCAAGTTAAAACGAATTTACCTTTGTTGCAGTACTGCATTGCAGCATCTTGGGCAGAGATTGCTATTCGGGCAATGCAACTTACTGCAGTGCAGTGGAAGTGTGAACGGACCTTAAGGGTAGCCTGTGGTGAAGTAAAAACCAAGTATTCCACCCGTTAGCTGTACTGGTACATACTTTCCCTATGTGCTTTGTAGTAAAACAAGATGGTTTCACACGTAATCTGTGGACATTTTGGGCCCATCTTGCTGTAAAGGTCAAGAATCACTGAATGATCTGTGCCTCTACAACTTCTGGATATATATTTATGAAATCAGCAGGATGTAGTAATCTTTGGTTTCATCACATACAAACGATCAAGAAATAATCCACACAAAAAGAACTGAAGGAATCTACATTGCATCAAGCTCTTTCAAGTATTTTTAAGTGAATATTCACTTATTCTCCAATTTGTTTTGTCTTTTTCACTTGGCGGCTTGTGGTGGTTGTCCAAAGAATCCTCCGGCTTGTTTAGCAGCTGCTCTAGAAGGTGCAAAACCCAGTAACTTCTGAATGTTCTGTTTGTAAAGAAAAAGATGATAAAAACAACATTAGAGCATGCATAATTCAATGTCAATGTCGATATAATTGTTTCTGGTAGTGTGACTTGAGAAGACATTTTTTAAAAGATGCACAAAAAGATGAAATTTGACATTTTCCCCAAACATTTTTATTATGTCAGTATGTGTAGCACAGCTGACATATTGTGCTCCTAGGCGTTCTTTACACAGCCGATTGCAAATCGGCAGTGTTCTGTTTTACTAGCGTGTTTCTGCTTCTTTACCTAGCCGTGTGTGAAGCACGGCTAGGTCTCGTATTTGTGCGATTTCTTCTTCTTCTTCGTCTTCTTCTTTCTTCTTTCCGACGCAACATTCAAAATGCTACTAGTGCCAAACGGTTTATCCGATTGCCACAAAAATTGGTCAGAAGAACCACTGACCCAAGGTTCCTATAGGGTGTACACAGAATTGGGTCAAAGGTCACGTGGGCCAATTAAAGGGGCATTCTTTGAAAATTTTCGGAACTCTATAAAAGCCTTCTTCTGCCACAGAATAAGCGCCATGATCACCAGATGTTATCAGAAGAACCACTGACCCAAGACCCCTATGGGGTGTACGCAGATTGGGGTCAAAGGTCATGTGGGCCGATTAAAGTGACATTCGTCAAAATTCTATAAATTCCTTCTTGTTCCACAAATCAATTGCTATAATCACAAGACTTGTTCAGAAGAACCACTGACCCAAGGTCCCTATGGGGTGTACACAGAATTTTGATCGAAGGTCATTAAGGGGTCATTAAGGGGATACTTCCGGTCTGAATTCAAAAATTCATATTTGCTATATGCAAGGTAGCATGGTCATGTGACTCGTGCATATGAAGCAGCTCGAGACGGTAATGAGACCCTTCACAAAAGTTGTGCTCAACATGGGGGTCAAAGGTCATTAAAGGGGAACTTCCGGTCTTAATGTGAAAAATCTTCAAAAATTCATATTGTCATTTGCAAGGTAGCATGGTCATGTGACACATGCATATGAAGCAGCTTGAGACCCTTCACCAAAGTTGTGCACAACATGGGGGTCAAAGGTCATTAAAGGGGAACTTCCGGTCTTAATGTGAAAAATCTTGAAAATTAATATCTGTCATTTGCAAGGTAACATGGTCGCGTGACTCATGCATACGAAGCAGCTTCAGACTCTTCGCAAAATGTGTCCGCGGCATGGGGTCAAAGGTCATTGTATCCCCACGGCTAAGTTTGTGCTCTTTGAGCACAATTTGTCTCTAGTTCTTTCTTTACACAGCCGATTGCAATCGGCTGTGTTCTGTTTTACTAGCGTTCTTCTTTCTGTCAATGTGCTTATAGCTCAGTAGTGGCTTGACCAATAGTGACCAGGTTTGCACCAAATGACCGCTCAGCGAACCATCACCTGCCATATGACTTTGATCCCCATCTCACCTTTGACCTCGTCACAGGGTTCAAATATGTCATTTAATTCGCAAAAATATCTTTTTACAGGATTATGCCGATATCAACTAAACTTGTTCAGACGAACCACCGACCCATGCTTCATATAGGGTGTTCAAGAATAAGGCGTCGAAGGTCATTAAGGGGGTCATTTCCGGTCTGAAAGCCAAAATATGCCATTTAAATGGCAAAATTATCTTCTTCTACAGGATCATGCCGATATCAACTGAACTTGTTCAGAGGAACCACTGACTCATGCTACATATAGGGTGTTCAGGAATAAGGAATCAAAGGTCATTAAGGGGTCACTTCCAGTCAAAAACCAAAAATATTTAAAAACTTTCAAAATTTTTATCTCAAAATGTAAACATAGCAGAGTGCCATGACTTTCAGATATGCATGGTTTGACGTATTCTGACCAGATTTATACCAAATGACCGCTGCGTTGTCCGATTCATGACATATGACTTTAACCTCTGTATGACCTTTGACCTGACCACATACAAATATGTAATTTAATTGCCAAAAATATCTTCTTCTACAGGATTATGCCGATATCATTTAAACTTTTTCAGACGAACCACTGACCCATGTTTCATATAGGGTGCTCAGGGATATGGGGTCAAAGGTCATTAAGGGGGTCATTTCCAGTCTGAAAGCCAAAATGTGTCATTTAATTGGCAAAAATATCTTCTTCTAGAGCATTATGCCGATATCAACTAAACTTGTTCAGAGGAACCACTGACTCATGCTACATATAGGGTGTTCAGGAATAAGGAGTCAAAGGTCATTAAGGGGTCACTTCCGGTCAAAAACAAAAAATATTTAAACATTTTCAAAATTTTTATCTTAAAATGCAAACATAGCAGAGTAACATAACCTTCAGATATGCATGTATGTTAGCCAATGTTTGCAAGGTATTTTTATTTTGGAGGTCAAAGGTCATTTACATGTCATTTCCCGTTTTGAGCTAAATAACTTTAAGAATTTTTATCTCCAGAACTAAGCAATGCAGATTTTTTTTTTATTTAAACTGGAACAATGCATTTAGGCTGTGTACAGGAGGTTTTTTTTATATTGGGGTCAAAGGTCATTAAGGGGGGTCAAATGATCAAATGTGTCAAAAAATGCTAAAAATATGACCAAATTGGCTATATTCCAGCCTATAGAGCACAGATAAAGCCTGTTATTGCTACAGTGATGTAACATTAATAGTAGGGTAGGTCTATGATAGTATTGACCCCAAAGGTCAAAGTTCAAGGTCAAAGGTCAAAATTTATGAACAAGTTCCGATTGAGCTGAAATTTGTCAGGAATAATGCCAGTGACATCAGAAATGCAAAACAAGTACAGTTGACCCCATCCGTGACCCAGGGGGTCACATTATAGGGTTAAAAGGTCAAATTCCTGACATGCTTGGATTGAGTTGAAACTCAACAATAATGATCCTTGTAACGTTGTTAACATATAAAAATACATTCATTGGTCAACAAAAATACACTCATTGGTCAAGATATTAGGCATAGGGTCAAAGGTCATTCATATGTTATTCCAGGCCGTCTTGTTCGCCATGTCTCTGCATGGCTAGTTCTTTCTTTCTTTCTTTTTTTCTTTCCAAACGCTCCTTAAAATGCTTTCTTCTAACACAAACGTTGCGTATTTCAACAAAATTGTTTTATTCTGAAGAATCACTGGCAAGAGTCATATATGGTGTACAAGATTTGGGACCAAAGTTATATGTGTGCCAATAAAGTGGCATTCTTTGAAAATTATAAATTCCTTTTCTGCCATAAATCAATTGCTATTGTCACAAATTTCGTCAGAAGATCCTTTAACCCAAGGCCCATATAGGGTGTTACACAGATTGAGGTGGAAGACAGTGAGGCCGATTAAAGGGGCACTCTTTGAAAATCTATCAATTCCATTTCTGCCTCATGAATTGCTCTGATCACCAAAGTTGGTCTGAAGAACCACTTGACCCAAGATCCATAAGGGGTAACCCTTGGGGTCAAAGGTTCACGTAGGCTGATTAAAGGGGAATCTTCATCAAATCTATAAAATTGGCTTTGGTCCAAATTAATGCTATGATCACTTCATTAGAAGAACCTCTGAGCACTAACCATATGAGTATAACACAGATGGGGCGCAAGACAATTTGGCTGATTTAAAAGGGTATTATTTGAAATTCAGAATTCCTTCAGTCTCAAAATCTAGGCTAATTGGGTCACCGATAAACCAACTGACACAAGTCTATATGGGTGAAAAGATTATCAAATTCAACATACACTTGATTAAAGGGGCATTCTTTGAAAATCTATAAATTCCTTCTTCTGCCATAAATCAATTGCTATGGTTACAAATTTCAGTCAGAAGATCCATTAACCCAAGGCCCATATAGGGTGTACACAGATTAAGGTGGAAGACAGTGTAGGCCGATTAAAGGGGCACTCTTTGAAAATCTATCAATTCCATTTTCTGCCTCAAATGAATTGCTCTGATCACCAAAGTTGGTCTGAAGAACCACTGACCCAAGATCCATAAGGGTGTAAACACATTGGGGTCAAAGGTCACATAGGCTGATTAAAGGGGCATTCTTCATCAAATCTATAAATTGCTGCTTTGGTCTCAAATTAAATGCTATGATCACTTCAATTAGAAGAACCTCTGAGACAATAACCATATAGAGTATACACAGATTGGGGTGAAAGACAATGTTGACTGATTAAAGGGGTATTCTTTGAAAATTCAGAATTCCTTCAGTCTCAAATCTAGTGCTATGGTCACCGATTAACCACTGACACAAGTCCTATATGGGGTGTACATAGATTATCAAATTCAACATACACTGATTAAAGGGGCATTCTTTGAAAATCTATAAATTACATCTTCTGCCTTACGTACTCAAAGAATAACCCTCCCGTTAAATTAACAGGTTCACTAGGTGTGTCAAAAGGTAATCGAAAAATTGAATGCATGCTGACATTAGTGCTTCTTCAGAAGCACATTTAGCCCTAGTTATATATGTATTTCTATAAAACATGGAAATTGGGTCATCTTTAATGCACCTTTAAATCCTAACATTAATCAACCTCCATTACATATGCAGTAAGCCATGCCTATGTTACTCTGTATACCGTGATGGTATATAGAGGTCTGATCACTTGGTATTGATCAAAGTGAATTCTTGAAGATTGTGTTTAAAGGTGCAACGAGAGATTTCACGCATCAGGTGTCCCTAAACAATCGAAAATACTGATTTCTGCCCTGATGTAAAGCTTTCCATCAAAAAATATCCCCATCTGACAGAATTAAGCTGAGAAATGTTTCTTTGGTACACAAATTGTGAAATTTCTAATTTCGTATAGGAGCAATATGAAATTTAGCCTATGTTTCTATTGAAATATAAGGATATACAAAATCACCTTTTGTTTTCATTTAGGTATTTCTGTAACCAAATAAAAGGTGGGAATCTTATTGAGCAGCTAATCTATATGAAATCACTACTATATCACAGAAATAATGGATGACTTGAAATCTCCGTTGAACCCTTTAATGGAACTGCCCGATGCTTTTATGCCTACAACGAAATCTTTCCAACGCACTTGTTTGTCAGAGTATCAATGGGTTACTTCACTGTGCATGTTTCAAATGCAGGGGCAGAGGCGCTCTTGCAAAAGCGCGAAAGTTAGGCGTGTGTCTTGACGCAAAAAGAGGGGTCGTATGGAGAGGTTCCCAATAGACATTTTAATTTATGAAATTACATATTTGCCATTTTAACCCTGTTTTCCTGTTTATACATTACATGTTTGTGACCCCTGTGACCCAGGATGCCCTTTGACCTCAAATGGAACACACCCATAGGGGACACCAAGATATAGCTCATTATATAAGGTCTAAAAATTTGCCAATTTTGAAATTTAAAATATTTCCAGAAATGTTTGTCGAACCCCTGTTTTTGCATAAGTTTTTTTTTCATCTTTTATTAGGTCTACTTGATACATTTAGATTTGCATTTCGACCATGTTTTAATTTTTTACACACTTAAGGTTTGCCCTTAGTGACCTTAGTGACCTTTGACCCCTGAAACAAAGCACAGTGCATATAGCTGGTGTCCAGGTCATTGCTCTGAGTGAGTTTGGTGATTAGAGCAAAGCGATGAGGAGATGGTTGTAAGAAAGAAAGACAAAGGTAAATTTTAACGGGCCAAAATCCAACTTGAACTCACATCCAGGTTACTCGGAAACTCCACAACCGCAAACTAAAATTGCAAATTCAACTCCCAAAATCACCATTTTAACTCACAACTTGCAAACAGAAGTCGCAACTCGTACTTACAACTCACAACTGGCACTCGCAACTCGCAGATTATCAACATCGGATTTGTCACACTTGTCATGTCCAAACCATGGGCATGAGTCAAAAACTAAAGGATAATGTGCAGTACTATTACTACTCTTTTATCACCATTGTCAGAGTATGTACTCAAACATTTCCAAAGCTAATTACCTGTAGGCAGGGTGATATGTAAACAATCAGGCCTTTGTTTGTGTACCAACAATTAGTTGTACAGTTGTCACTAGGGCCATTTAACTCACAAAATCCCAACTTGCAATTTCATGGCAAATTTTAAACTCACAACTTGCAGTCAGGAACTCACAATCATACTCGAACTCGCAGAGTATGCACACCCTATGTGTCCACACTTACCGGTTCTACTGGTATCCTTTACTTCCCAAACCATGGACATGAGTAAAAAAGTAGTGATAATTATTACAGAACTAGTATGTTATAATTTTATCACTATTATCACCAGTGTCAGAGGATCTCTTGAGGGACTTCCAAAAATTAATATGTAGAAAGCCAAAAGAGGAAAATTAATAATTATTTAAACACACTCTGCTTCCAAACAACAAATATAATGCCACGTTGAAGTTTGACAATTATTAGTCCAAGTGTTTATACTCTTGTTACCAGTAATAGGTCTATAGAGCGAAGGCTTATAGAGCAATTCCACAGCACTAAATTACCAAAAATGCTTGTGCAGGGCAATCATACAAGCTCGATCACCTGTGCAGGTCAAAGTTACAGTGCTTCCTGTATGTGGGAAAGTGCCGGACTACAGCCTGCAATGCAATTTATGAGGCCTCTGCCTAAAAACACTGTTATAGCCCCATCTCATGCTAGCGTACAGCAATATATATAAATGAAATGAGAGACTCTGATCACAGAAATGTTTGGAAAATTTTGAGTTATTTTTTTAAAACTTGTGGCCCTCATGTGACCATCGATCTCAAACAAGCACACCTTATATACCTGATGCCCTAACCATTACTCTGTATAATTGTCATCAACGGTTAAAGGGTAAACCGTCGTTAGCGTTGTAAGAAACAAGAAAGAACAAACACGAAAGAATCAGCAAAGAAACATAAGGTTGGCGACACGCCTAACCTTAATAAATAATAATATTATAGGACACAGAGTTCTTATAACGTGCAAAATCATCAAAAGATCTCAATGCGCACAAAAAGAACAAAAACAGAAAGACCAACAAAAACACTATGCATTTGGGAATGCCTGATGGAATAAACTGCGTCTTTACTGGCCTCTTGAATTGAGTAAGGGGGATAAATTAAGAAGGTGGTAGAAGGGAGTTCCGGGCTGATGGGGCAGCAAAACGAATGGATCGCTCCCCAGCAGATTTGAGAGAAACACGAGTGGTTTTGAGGAGTTTTTGTGATGAGGAACGGAGAAGAACGGGAAGGTGGTAAGTGCACAGAGACAGAAGCAAGGTAAGAGGCAGGGTCCCTTCCAAATAGCGAAACAACTAAAACACAGTTTAAATTTAATGCGATAATTGATGGGGAGCCCGTGGAAGTCCTGGAATGGGTATTACTGTATAGATCATTATTTTTGCACTTTCCTATGAGAGGGCAGCAGGAATTCTGAATTCTTTGAAGTCGAATAAGTTGATCTGAAGTGATACCATTCCAAGGTTTGAATTGCAATAAAGTCAAGAGAGATGTGAAATGTGAATTTGGGGGGCAATGCAAGAAGTGCGTTTCGGGACAGTATGACGAATAGCGCCAAGCGTCTCAACGCGAGAAATAAGAACGACAGACCGTCACTAATGTGGGTCAGCCATGGATAATATTTTGTCTAACCTGGCACCAGGATATTTAACAGAGCTCTGAAAAGAGATGGTCGAATCAAGAATCTGGATGGTATCACTATCAACCGTTTCCAATCCTAAAAGCAGTTCCAACAGTTAAAACCTATGTTTTTTCCAGTACTCTTGTGTTTGTTTGTTAATGCATAATTAAGGGGGCTATACCCTCATTTTAGGTGTTATTTTGAAAAGGCAGGTTAGATTAGTAGTTGATATGTTGGAAGTATGGCTTGTTATATGTCATTACAAAGCATATGACTGTGGTTTCGAAAATCTATTTATTTGTAATTCATAACTCATATCAATGACTGGGTCAAAGGTCAACATATGGGTTGAATTGGTAAAGCAAAATTGCAATTTTGCCCCCCAAAAATTAGTACTAATAGGGTCTTTTTTTACCAGTTGTCTGCTATCCAGGTAAGTTACAATGTACATGGGTCAAGCTGTGAAACCTAATGCGGAGACATTCTCAATGTTAATCCCTGTGTTGCCATGGCAACCGATTTCTTAAAATTCAATTTTCTTGCTGGATTTGACTTTGAAGGCTTATAAATCAAAAAGTAAGACATATTCAAAAATCCCATCAAAAATCCCCCCTCCCATTAAGTTGTAAGGCATTATAAATCTACATTTGTGCCAATTTTGTGGTCATAACACCAATTTGGAAGTGCATTTTTTGGGGGCAAATTTCCAAGTTGCCGAAAATTGTCAAAAAAAGATATAGGGCAATTAGTTCATAGAACACTTCATTAATTTTATTTATAAAATGGTATTGCAGTTTGGTTTTTGATTGAAAATGTCAATTTATTATCTACATTGTTATGCTAAATTATAAATACAAAACATCAGGAACAATCAACATAATTAGGCCAAATTAAATTTATTTTTGGCATTTTCTTAAATATCCCTGCTTGAAAAACATAGATAAAAGTAAATACTGCTTGAAAAACATAAGAAAATAGAACTTTATTGACTTGCGTGGTACAATGCACCTTGAATCAACTGTGGCATCGGAACGGAATGTCCGATTCACCAATAAAAGTAAATAGAGCTGACAAGTGTGAGAATTCAAGAATTACACTTACTGTGCCAAGTGATCGAGATCTTGATCAAAACATTGGGCAGGGTATTATAAAATCTGCCTTTTGTACTAAGAGGTGTTAAGAACACTCAGAATTTCTTGCTCCACAAAAGCTTGAGGGTAGATTCCCTCCTTAATATGTTTGGAATCTAAATCCTTAGTGTTTTCATTGAAGGTCCCACCACTCATGTACCTTGGCAGGATTATTTCACATTGCCTCATCCGCTTGTTGATTACCACTTCCTTTCCTCCGAACTCAAGTGTAGGGATGGTATGTTAATTTGCAGTTGGATGCTTTTTTGGTATCATTGGATAGAGTAGACATCCGGTATCGGAAGTATTGGTTTCATTTATTTCTGAAAAGTTTTTGGCCACCATCTTGGATTTCAAAATGGCTGCCATTTCCAATGGTTTTGCCTATATCTTTGTTTCCTGAGCAACACTTGTAATCAATAAGTTCAATACCGGTAGTCAAAAATATGCTAACCTAAATTTAATCCAAGCTGTGGCTTTGTAATATCCCCTCACCTATATGGGGGGGGGGGGTGATCGTTATTACGCACCGTTGCCCATACCTCAGTCAACCTTTGAGATTTTCTATAAAGAGGTCGTATCATTTAGATGTTTTTTTTTGTGTCATTGGATAGAATGGACATCCATGTATCAGAAAGGTATTGGTTGATTTTTGTCATGAAAAGCATTTGGTCAGCCATCTTTTGGAATGATGGCCATTTTGAAATCCAAGATGGCGGCAAACGCTTTTCACTAAATAATACTTTTCTGTTACCTGGATGTCTACTCTATCCCAGACACCAAAAAAAGCAATCCTAGCAAACAATAAATTGCACACGTTTTCAAACGTACATAATAGCTACACTATCGGAGTTAAGGTAGTCTGTTGATCTCCATGAGACGTGGTATGTTGAAGTTACGGCTTCATGGTTCTAAAAATTTGTGGTATTTGCAGATGATTTTGTATAGAAAATCTCAAAATGGTCAAGTGAGTTAAATCTTCCTGTTTGTCAACAACCCTCACCTTTGCTCATGTTAAACTGTTAAAGATGGAATCGCTTTGCAACTACACGCTATAATCTATTATGTGGTTGTGAAGCACTTTTTCAACAAACAAGTTTTTGAACAACTGCTGCCATCATGTTTTTGTTCCAGGTGGAACTTTTTCAGGTCTTCAAGGAGCTTCATTGCACCCTTTCCCTTGCCTCCTCAGACAATTTATCACCTAAGAGGCCTTATATCTTGAAATAATGTTTTCAAATCAGGGAGTGATGTTATCCGATTTTTATTTTATTCATTTCATGCATTCTTCTTTATGCTTAAATGCTTCTGTCAATGCAAGCAGGTGCGTGCCTGCTGTTACACTGTTGTGCCTAAGCTTTCCTTCGGCAGTTTTCAATTAAAATGTCTGCCTATTTGGGTGCTCATTCAGTGCATTTTAGTCTGGTATATAATAAAAGTTTCTTAACAATACAAATTACTACACAACTTAGGCCTCACAAAACACACACACTGTGCGATGTCTGTACAGTGTGTACTGAAAGTTGAATTTCTTTGCAGCATGAGGACATATGATGTCCAGTGGATACAACAACCAACTCATGACCCACGGGTGTCGGTTCGAATCCCGCTGCGGCCAATTTGTTATTGCACTTGGGCAAGGCCCATTACCTCATTTGCCTCTCTCCACCCAGGTTCAAACTGGGGTAGCTGTCGGGACTAATATTTCATTAAGCGCTGTCCAAAGGTATAAGGTATGCCTTGGGCAAAGAGTTTGACACTTTTTGAAAGGTTGCTATATGGATATTCATTTTTATTTAAACAAAATAATTATTGGATTTTTTAAGTTCTAGTTATAGGTCCAGGCATGTCAGTTTTCCTCACCTTTGAGGCCTGCTACTTGGGGTACCCTTGTAACCAGTATTATTACCCCTTATAATATTCATGAGAAGATCCCTTTCCTTCATGGTTAATTGCGCTGGACACAGGGAAGATAACTGAGCTATCTGTGAATTTGAGCTATTTCCTGTGTCCGTATTTTTACTATTTTCCTAAATCATCGTACCCAGAGGCAAAGTTATCCATGTTAGCGTTAAGTCACGCATTTTAGTTATACGGTTTCTCCAAGAAAGAAGGACTTGCCCTCCGTTGTTAACAACAACAACAAAAATGGCCGCCGCCAGTAGTCGTCAGCGTCTTTAACAGACAACGAAATTGCTGCGTTAATAAGTGAATTCGATAATTCAGGCACATTTGTTTTTCTATCCCATTGACCCTCCGTGATCCTCTCAGCACAATAAAATTCAAGGATTCTGGGATGGGATACCGAGGTCAATCGGGATATGAACATTGTTGTTGGTTATTGTAGCAGAGCATTGCCTGAATTATCGAACTCATCGCTTATATCAAAATAAAAGATCACAAAACACGCGTTTTGTCATCCGGAAAACAGTGAACATCTTTTCAGACTACTGTACGGAAAAAGGAAGTTCTCTCGCGAAGCTGAAGCGCTAATTGTGCCGACTTGGGACGAGTTGTTGGGCGATTTTCATGTAGGCCAGGTTCGTAAACGGAATGGCGATTTTTAAAATACCACAGTAAGTCCACACTTATTGTTAAATTCTTATGCCCATTACTCATAAATATTTTAAGGTGTATAAAACAAATACTACCTGCTATGTCGGGGAACTAGTGCAACTATTTTCCCTCGGTACTGGCTACAGTCCTACCACCCGCGCCC
The DNA here is from genome assembly GCA_023653785.1 of Ophioderma brevispina. NCBI lineage: Eukaryota > Metazoa > Echinodermata > Ophiuroidea > Amphilepidida > Ophiodermatidae > Ophioderma > Ophioderma brevispina. The sequence continues at coordinate 7,461 of JAMKCH010019197.1, read as the reverse complement.
TTCGGTTCGGGGGGGTAGGCCGGTAGCCCGTACCCCGGGAAAATAGATTGCACTATTTCCCCTCCACCATTAGTATTTGTATACTACCTGTCCCAGGGCCGGTTGTCGGCGGCTAAACCGGCACCCCCATCGGATTTCCAAAGGAAATCGTAGGAGGGTAAGCTTGTTAGTAGTTACCCTGGTAGTAATGAAAAAGAAGATCTACCTACAAGGTGCGTCAATCTCTGGAGAGCTATTGGCGGCCATCCAGCACATGCTGCTTGCATAGTGGGCATGGTTGAAAAAGGCTAGACCACCGCCAAAAACTATGATGCGTCAGGAGAAGTGGTAAGGAAGTTGCAGCAACCAGTATATGCTAAAGCCTCCTTAGCATGTGAACTGATCTGGAATAATGTAGGTGCAAGACACGCAGATGTGGGCAGTATGTATATTTTGGCATGGCGCACGTGATTCTATGCAAGCGCTTGAGTATATTTGGTTTCTTTAAGAAGGTAATAACGCTGAATACTTCCCGTCTATTGGTGGTAATTTACACCTCTTATGTACACAAAGCAGCATTTTATAATACTGCCACCTGTTTGACGAGATCCCCCTCGATCACTTGAGCACAGTAAGTGTTAAAGAGAATAAGAGGTTATTTGTTATGACTATTACAATAATGTCATATTTGGATGGACAGTATCTTTATCATATCACTATGGCTGGGCATCTTCTAAATATTTGAATGCCCATTCAGGGGTGTCAATTTTTCGACCGAAAATCTAAATTGTTCCCCTCCTTTGCAACATTTTATCCAATTCTTCCCCAAAATTTAACATGGGCTCCAATCACTCATCATCAAATTCTTCCCCAAATGACCATATAGTCAAACCATTCCCCCCACCTCAGGGACGAAAACGGAGAAAAAACATCCCTGCTTGCCCATGATTGTTAGGTTAAACCACCATGCCATATATTTGATTCTCTAATTAGTCAACTTACCTGTCTAATTGACATTGTGCATAGAATAGATAGAAATATTAAATACAGTCTGTGAAATATTGCCAAAAAGATTCCGATGTGAAATTGCCATGGAGCCAAGAAATAGGAAGAAAAGGCAGCTTGGCAACTATCCTACCATCAAATCTGTGTGAACAGAATAGAGTTATAAGGCCATTCCCCTTTATTAATGACTTATATGGTTTGAGGGGAACTTCATAATCAAAAGCCTCATCCTCCATGCTTACCGCCAAAAGAAGGTCTATTTGTTTAGAATATCATCAGAATTGCTATCTTTAGTAACATGTGTGACGTATCGTGTTTATTTAGGTTTATATGCATTTTGATGTCTGTAAGAAATTGCAATTTGATTTTAAACAGAACTTACCGGACAGTGGCCTATTTGACCGCTGTAAAGTACATGTACAAACACTTCTGACACCACAACATGAGGTTGGAATCAACTGAAATTTTTGGATTACAGTTTCCTCAAGCATGTCAAAGATATCTAGTCAAAAACCTTAAATATACATTAATAATGAAAATGCCATGCCAGAATTTCTGAATTCAGCGTCCAAAATAAGGCGGGCCTCGGGTCAAATACCCCAAAATTACCGAGGCCCCCACCCGTCTTGGTTGTTTACCGCACGGGTCCCCAGGACCCACACGAAATTTGATCATGTAAGGTGAAGTTATTGTGACAACCGCTGATTACTTAGTTCCTACTTGAATATCAATGATTATCCGGTGCTGAAAATAACTTAAAATAAATTTGTAATCCATAATTCCATTGTTCCTTTAGTATTATTAACACCAAACATGATAATATGATTTTGTACCGATTTAAAGATTCCCCCGATTTATGTACTCTACATCCGGGTTACCTTATTTAATTTTACTCCATGTGTCCATGGCGACGTTCATGAAAATCGATCGTAAACAGGAGACCATATTTTCGTCGGGAATTGACGAGATTAATCACATTCCGAGATAAATTAACTCATTCAAGACAAATATAATTTTTCTTCATCCCCCGGAAGGATATTCGCGGAGTTAGTGCACTTTCGCGGAATAGGGGCCGTTATTAGACGGCCATCACTTGCCATTGAAGTCGCAAATTCGCAGGTTGTAACCGTTTTCGTGTGGCTGTCACATAACAGCTGAAAATGAGCCACCCGGAAAGACGGGTCAGAGTTAGTTAGCGTTGGTCTGGGAGTAAACCGAAGGTAGAACATGCTAAGGCCAAAGCAAAAGGGTAGTTATGCCAAAAGTCAGAGCAGTACAGTAGCAAAATGACTATACTACGGAACCAGTAGCACTGATCCTTGCTGGTTCTCTCAGTCGGAGACAGGCTAATATAATGACAATGCCAAGTCCCTGGGGGGGTGGACACTCAACTGGTATATGGATTTAAGGCTTTCGCTTTCAAACCCAGGGGCATTTGGACAGGACCCCAAATGTTTTTGAGAGAGACGTCCAATTGCCCCAAAATAATGTTGTTGGGCGTGGTGGGGGTGTCTGAATGAAATTTTTGAACATTTCTTAACAATAGAGTAAGTCTTTGGGTAAAAAAGTTAAAATGTCCCCCAAAATAGGGTCTTTGGGGACGGGTAAAATTTTCAAAAATATAGGGTCTGAGTGAAATTTAAAAAAAGGGGTTCTTTGGGTGACAACGATACCGAAAATGGGGGTCTTACATGCATTTTGCATCCAAAATGGAGCCCCCCAGGTCCTACTATCAGAAAAGATTAGAGCAAACTAGGGGCAGGAACTAAGATGTCTTGGGATTGTGATTTCAGAAGTTTGAGAGAAGACGTCCTAGATATTTTATTTCGAACATGTTCGTCACAATTCAGTCTAAATTGGTGGTTTTGAAGAATTAATACAATCACTGCAAATACTTTACTACTTTTATATGATAAAATATCAACATACATTGATGCATGACACTTCGAAACACATAGTATGAAAACATTTGAAAATAGTGTTTTAAGAGCAATATGCTGCATATTCATGGGCTGTGGCTCGAATCTTAGGAAATGGTTCACATATTCATATTTTATAGACCCTTAGAAATTAGGGGGAGACCCGGTGGAGTTTTCAGAGTTAAGGTCCGCAGGGACCCTTGGATTTTTTGTCTTATTTCGAGGCCTCCTGAGTTACTTGTTTGTCTGTACAATATCATGATCACTGAAAACGTAACACCTCCTACAACAAAGAGTTATTCCTGTTTCATAGAAAAATATGACACAAATTTCTGGAAACAAATACAAAGAGATACAAGTCAAAAATTATACTTTGATTTCAATCTACACCAGTCACATCTGCTGAAGATAGAACGAAACAATTGATGCAAATTTAACTGTATTTTGCAGGGATGGGGGGGGGGGTTATAAATCTACTGGATTGCAAACTCTACACTTCAAAGGTTGATTTTTTTTTGCCATTTAAGAAATGCACATAACTATTTTTAGCCTAAGCATTAAGATTATAAAAAAAACATTAGTTTAATTTCAGGGTTCTTTCATTTTCATAAACGGCTTGGGTGATTTTATATTTCCTGTGCATCAACCCCATGGAAAATGCCCACTTATTGGCCCTTATCCCCCCCACTCCCCCCCCCCAAAAATTGAACTCAAAATGCTCAGTTAGCATGACTATCAACTTAGGATCTAGCAACTCTTCCAACCTTCTATCTCTTCTACATATCTTTTTATTCCAAAATTTAGTGCAAATGGGGAGTAGGTACCGCGTTGCAAATCCTGATTCTTGCTTCTGATCCAAGGCTATTTTTCCCACTTTCGTTCTGTAGTAATAACATAAATAACCAAAATAGAAGGCATCATCAAGTCAAAAAAACATCACTCAAGGATGGACCTTTGTTTGTCCCAGCTGGATTGAAGGCTGGCATCCATTTTAAAATGGCCTATTGTACATTGTATTTAAATTTGCACTATACCAAAGACTATTAAATTTGATGTGTTTCGAATGAGGAAAATGTGAGATCCCCAGAAAGCCGCTACCTAATTATCCCTTCCATGTTTTGCTCAATTCATTTTTTGTTGTTGTTAAATGTTTTGCTTACTCATAATCAATATAAAGACGATTCATGTTTGAAAAATGGCGACAATCTCCATATGTAACAAAATTTACTAAATCAGTTTTTTTGTTAACGAATCTCAAAGGAAATTTTTGTAACAATGTGTTGTTTGGTTTGAAACCAGAGAGGGGATATTGAGTCAATCCCACAATGCAACCATTTTTGGGAAATTTCACCTAAACAGGGTCATGTGATCCACAAAATCCTATTCTTAAACACATAAACTCTTGACTTTTTATGCTCGTTTTTTGGCCACAAAGCATTGTACTTAGGGATTTGTTTGTGTGCTGATCATGTAACATTTGCTCTGTGTTTAAACTTTGTAACACTTTGTATATCCCTAAGAACTGACATATGTTAGTACAGTCAGGTATAGGCACAATTGCAATGCATTGTGGGATTGATAATCAAAACACCCTCAGGTTTGAACCATGAGAACATTATTTTCCAATATCTATTACTTACATTGAATTAAACATGCCCATTAATGATGTGAATGTGAAAGCGATTACAAACATTGACTCATCTCACGTGATAGATCTCTGCTGTTAGTTTTTTACCTCTCCTCTTGACGTTCTGTAGGAAAAAATAACGTGTTTAACACTTTATTTGCATATCCTAGATGGCCAGGCCACCACTCAGTGGTGAAAATTCAGCAGACTTTTACAAATGAGGGTTTTTTTTATTGTATTATACATTGAAAACGCACTTTAATCTCATGAAAAAATTATTCATTGGCATAGTGTGAACTTTCAAATTATTGCAAAACTTCCTCAATAATCAGAATATTCAAAGGTCTGAAAACAACACATCATCATTGTCACGTCAGGTTTTTCCTTTCTTCATTGTCATGTCAAGTTTTCTTGAGGCCTGTCTACTGTACCCCGGAAACCATTAACTACCGTGTCCCCAGGGGCCGGGTTTGCTCGCGGCTAAACGTCACCCCCATCGGGTTTCTAAGAATCAGATGGGGAGGGTAGCTGGTTCTGGCGACCGTTGGCCAACTTGGATTTGACCTTGATCCTACCTTTAATTGTAAAGCAATCCAATAAATGGATTCTACATACCTGAAAACCCCTGAAAAGATGTATTACAAAACATTGATTTAGTGCAAGAGGTGTTGTAGGTTTCAAAGTCCAATTTTTTCCAAGATGGCGGCCGGTGCCATATTGAATTTAACTGCAAATTATAAAGTTTTCCCAAGGTTGCCCTTTGGGCAACCAAGCTATATTTACTCTAGGACTCCCAGGGAGTACAAATCAACAAAAAAAACTTCTAGTACAGACATTTCAAGGTTCGGCAGTTTCTCAAATGGACTATAATACGAGCATTAGGATCCAGTATCATTCGCACCTTGTAATCCTCTATCTCTTCTTATTTTTTGTATTCCAAAAATTTGGTACTTTTTTTTTGAAATGGGTGTACATTGCATTCTTATGGATTTTCTTACCTAATTTTTTTTCCTTTTGCGCTTTATCACTCTGCTTTCTCCTCCAAGGCTTCTTTAATCGTTCAACCCTGGAATAATGAGATCCCTAAAATAAAGTGTTTTAACATACGATGAAAATATATTTGGGCTACTTTATCACTTTAGGCTACTATTTCTTATATAAGATAATTTAGAATTTAAGTGTTTCATATGATGCGTAAATTTGATTGGGTTATTTTGTGCCATTGATTTTTGTCCTGCACAGTACACCAGTAATCAGCATACACAGTGTTCCATAAAAAATATACTCGCCACTGCAGCTGTAGACGTAGAAGGGTAAAATTGTGAACTCATCACATAACCATAATAACCTACTCTTTTGACTGATATCCCAAGAATAGATTCCAAATGGAAGAACCAAAAGAGAATTTATTTCAAATACACCACAACACCACCTAGCTGTGATCTCAATTGGGGAACTTACATTTTTTTACCTCTGCTTTTCATACTTCAGCGCCTTCAGTTTTTTGTAGGTTTCTGTTCGTACACCAGCAAATAGTGATCCCTGCAATTAAAATGAAAGTCAAACTATTACTGCTACAAAATTCACTTCAGTTACCACCCACTCAGGGTTGGTCTTTTGCCCCAGTTTTCCAATCCTGGATGTTGTCATTGACCACCAATACAACATTCATTAAACTGCACAACGGTATAATTTGAGTATAAATGTTTTATGATCCAGCCTCTTTTTGAGAATTGGTTATACAACCCTTGTGGTCGAAAAACCCCTTATGTCATGGCCTAAGACTTTCCGACAGGGGTAGCCAAGTGTGCGTTCATTGTTGTATTACATACACCAAAAAAGTTTTGTTTTCCAGTAGGCCTCACACAACCTTTGATTTTTGGACGCCATTTTATGGCATTTTGTTTTTGTATTTGATTTATAGAGAAAATATTCATTTCCTTAAACAAAAATGCCTCAGAGATTGAAAATTCATTTGTAAAGTGAAAAATATTTTTAAAAATATTTTTTGTTTTATAAACTAATAACAGTAATATGATTTGCAAACTGTTTTCACTTACCAAATTGAGCCATTTTTTGTGGAAAATTCCTTTAAAAGGTGTATTTTGCGATTCCAGCACAGTCTTTGGTTTTATTCAAGTTTTACCCTTGAAAAATGTTATTCAATAAAATTTGAGTTGATTTCTGATCTTGCAGTTTTTGTGGTATCCCACTGCTCGTTTCCTCACAGTCCATATTTTCAACTTTCGTTACAGGTTCAGATGATATAAAAAATCTCCTACTTTTTTTAGGTAAGTCGGGGGGATGAGGCTTAGGATTCAAAATGGCTCCTTAAAAAAAAAAAAAATTTTTTATTTTTATGACTTTTTTTAATTTGACAAATTTGAACCTTTTTTTTGCCTTATAAATTATACTATTTCTGAAAATTACTAGAAGCTTCAATGTTAAATCTTATAAACCTGTTGTACCTTTGGAGTGGTATTAGAAGTGTGATGACGAGAACATTTTGGACTAAAAGCATAGCAAATTACCTTCGCATTTGCTTGAGCTGAAATGACATAGTGATCATACTGGCACTGTTTGTTTATATATGCCCACAAACAGTGGCAAAAAGGTAAGATATTTGGCCAAACTTTTCACAGTCACACACTTGAGAATGAAAGTGATCCACACGAAGTGATTTTTGACCCAGTTCCATGAGCTAACAACAATCAACAAAAACATGTACTGGTACTGCTATACTTAAATGGTCTGTTTAACATGTTTTAACATGAACAGATTTTAATTTCGTTTAAAGGGGCAACGAGAGATTGCACATATTAACAGGTGTCCCTAAAAAATCGAAAGTTCTGATTTTTTGCCCTGATGTAAAAACCTTTCCATCAAAAAATATCCCCATTTGAAAGATTAAAGGGGAATGGCCTGAATTTA
>JAMKCH010019196.1:0-21960 GCA_023653785.1 Ophioderma brevispina | reverse complement strand
CCTTCTAAATACCCAAATTTCCTGTGAGGGGGGTTGTTTTGTTTTTTCAGGCCAGGTGAGATGGCATGCGAGGCAATCTGCAATCACCTTCTAAATTCAGCAGTTACAACTTTTAGAAGGTCAAAACCGTGGTCTAACCGACCCCACCCAGAAAAGAGAATATTTTCCCATGACCAAAAATCTATTAGCATTTGTAAATATTCCAGTTATTGACACTCATTGTATTTTGGAGTACTTTGGAACTTATCCATTTTGCCTTCAGCATTCACATGCACAGAGATCCAGTAGAGAGCCAACTTGGGACTGGTCCAAGAGTGTCTTTGACTCCTGAGACTGGACCAGGACAGTGCGTAACTCTGGGTTTTATAATGAAGCAAGGCGTGCGGAGACCAATGGGAAACTTTGTTTTGTGGAGCATGGTGAGGGAACATGCCCAAGAACAAGGGTGCAAACATTTATACCATCTTTTTGAGGGACATACAAGTAGAAAGTGCATCCAAAAAACTTGAATTTTATCACATTTAACCAGAATTTTGTATTGTGCCGGAACCCTCACGGAACGAACTGCATGTTGAAGGATGCTGGTGGCAGAATACTAAATTCATCCCAACATTTTGCAGTTATCTCCAAGCAGATACCCACAACATAACACAACACCAATGGCGGATCGACTAGGGGTGGGGGGCAAGATGTCCTCCAAAAACAGGACTATAATGGACAAAATAATGCATTATCATCCCTCTTTTTCGACGAATTTCGAACAATTTCAGCCTAAATTTGGGCAAAATAAAAGTAAATCCTGCTTTTTTTAAAGTTCAGACTTAATTTGAGCAAATCACCGGGATGATTTACGAATTTTGCCCCCCTCTGGCGGGATGACTTGGAAATTTTTCCCCCTCTGGATTGACTGCCTCGGTACACCACTGATAGCAACATACAAATTTATATTGTGTACTCAAAATTTACATGTTGAGAAATAGTTAAAGAGAGAAGGGAGGGGACTGTGATAACTTGGGATACTCGGAGTAATGTTCATAAGACGAGAAATCTGTTGCCTATTTCTACATGCCTCTAATGGGTTGCAATTGTGGTGCTCTTACATTGCATATCAAGCTCCAGTCTAGAAATTTGGCAACAGTTCCAGTCGAGTTTTACTGGAACTATTATGTGGTGGCCTTCACCAACAATGCTTACATGTATCTGTGAAGTTGTCTAGCCAATTTTCCACAATTTTTACACACTTTTTCCAAAAGCAGCTGCGATTATCCACAAATTTCCATACACACAAGTCACAAATCCTTTTTGCATGATTATTTGGCTGTATCCTGTAGTATACCAAGGTTCTCATCTTCTATTTCCCCCCCCCCCCATCACCTACTGATACAAGCACTTTTTATCTGCAAATAATGATACAGGCATATTACTGCAGCGTGATGCATTGATGGAATTGGTTTTAATCAATCTCTTCAGTACTTCACGTCATTGATAAAAAGCAATACAGCACACAGCATCCGTTTCAAGAGGTTCTTTTTTTAGGCAGCGTTTCATTCCTGAAACACTCGAATGAACGAATCGGTGGCCTGATGATAGCAGAGTGCATTCATTGCAAATTATACATCGTCATGTGAGTCCAAGAAGGTCGTAAGTGCAAAAGCTGCCATGTGATACACCCGTGTGCTGCCATGTATTGGGATAACTCAAATTACCTTTCCTCGAGTCAGTGGCTCTTAAAATGGTTCTTCAGGTGACTGTGTCGCCTGAAGAACCGTTTCAAGAGCCACTGACCAAAGACTTGGCATAATAGTATGTTTGGTGGGAATTTCTGACAAATGGCAGCTATTGCACTTAAGACCTTGTTGCACTCCCATGACGATATAGAAATCATGATTTATTTGAAAGTAATAAATCCCCCAGCTCAGGATAGATGAGACAGAAATTAATTTCCCTCAGAACTACAACTCATCAATTTTTCATGCCTAAGTAATGCACCATTACAACCTGTTATTGAAATGTTGCAATTTTGACGTTAATTTCATCCTTGACCCGGTAACAATTACGTTCTTTTTCTCTTTTTTAAGTATTTTAACAATTGCCTCTCTATTATAGTGGCCTGCCGTAAGAACTGTAGGATGAGTAGCATTGTGACTGGCTAGGATTTTATAGTACTTAAGGTGTTGGCATTATGATTTGGTTTCTAAGGAGTACGCGCAAGCCGACTTTAACAAACTCGGAGATGAGCAAGCGTGCATTCCTTTGCGATTTTAGTGTCGCAAAAATTCATGAGCGATTTTCCCCCTCTGCGTTTACGCGAATTTGTAAAGCGTTCGCAAAATCGCGTAGAACTCTGATGTTGCTATGACTTGTCTGAGAACGCGCCTGATTAATTACGCGTCTCGCCTTTCACGCACCCATTTTTTGTTTTGCTGCGTGACATATAGGCGTAAAATAACGCGAGACGCAGCGACTCTAGTGATGACGGGAATTTCATCAAAATTTCCTCTAAAAATGACCGTTTTCGGCGGTTTTCAGGAAAACTAATATGGTGACACCATTTTTTTATTTCGGTTTTTTCAAGTATGCAACTTAGACCTAAACATATGTGAAAATCAGAAAAACGTTCGACCCCTTTGTTATCTTTTTTGGGCATGTTAGTATCGGTGCATCGCATTTTCCCATAGAGTTGCGTGGTAAATAATGTAAGATTTTGAGCAAAAATGTACTTTTTGAAACTCTTTTTTCTCAAAAAAGAATATGGTAAGCCCTATTTTTTATTTCAGATTTGTTATCAGCACAAATGAATATACCACCAAATTTTAAAGAAATTCGACGGCCCATTTAAATCATGATGCCAACACCTTAAGAAGGCATAAAAAGTGGTAAATATAGTAGTCTTTGAGGTTTAAAGAGGCACTACCTGATCCTCAGCCTCGACCCCCCTCAACCCTAAATTTCCTGGGATCACAATCAAAATTTCCATCTAACATATCACAATTTCCCCTTCAATATTACACAATTTCCCTTTAATTCTTATGTATTTCTTTATTTATAGGACAAAAAATTCCCACCAGATCCCAAAATTTCCCGGGAACGTGGTTCCAAGTTCCCCACCGTTTCCAGGCATGTCTTTCACACCACCAAACCCAAGATTTTGTATCATTAGAAACCTTGTATTTTTCTCATCTCATCTGCATAATATTTTGACTGACTTCTTTCTTTCCGTTATGATGCTACATGTACAGGCTAAAATATGGTTCAAATGTTAACAGTCCGGAAAAAATTGTACAGGGGCTAATGTAATAAACGCAATTACCGCTCATGTTAAAATGCTACATGTATGTCAGATTCAAGTGAAATTTTGAAATTAAAGTATGTTGGTGAAGGCCCTGAATCCTATGAAACAGAAAAATAGACGCTATGTGGTTTAATCGGGTGGGGTATGTTTAATTCATTATAAAAATAATGGACCGAAGAGGATGACGAACATAATTTGGTATAGAAAAGAAACTTTTCAATGCAAATTTTGCAATAGGATAAAATGTGATCAAAGAATAAAACTGGTGTAGCCTTGAAAACGGGCTAACATGATAACTTCAACATGTTTGTGTGTTGTGTATAGCCAACACACGGACTGTGTTTGCAACGTGGTCTTTACTCTTAAAAAAAAATTAAAAATAAACCCTGCAAAATATACTACTTCTCAGTATTATATTTATAAAACATCACATAATCCACTAATCAATAGGATAAATATTCTAAACTCACCAGTGAACACATGGGAATATCATTGAAAGATACAACTTGGATTGATCTTCGTCATGATGATCATCCACATTTCAAGGTTCAGGATTTAAATATCCCTATGATTAGGCCCAGTAGGGTGGTTTGTTCATCCCGATGCATTGCAAATGGGCTATAATGTACTGTACTAAAACCAATGTCAGTATTAGGATAATTGTTCCAAAAGTTTAAAGAACCACAAGACATTTTAATGCTATGCTAAAAAAAAGTACTAATGTTTTGTGGTAAAATGAGGTAAAAGTAGGCTTTTATGGTGGTAAGAATAGGATTTTTGTGGGATCACATTGACCCTATTGAGGTGAAATTTCCCAAAAACTCGTGCATTGTGGGATTGATTCAATACACCTCTGGCTTAGGCCCTCTATGTGAATCTTTAGCAGCCCAATTGAACAAACTTTGAAGGTCAAAAAGATGCTAAAGGGGTAAGGGGTCAGCCCCTCCGTCAATTGGAACCTCTGACAAATGAATAAAAACTGTACAGCAGTGATAGAGGAACAACATAGGCCTACTGTATAAGGTGGAAAGTTCAACGGACAGGATATTTTCGTTGATTTAAAAAATTTTGCCAAAGCAGAGAATTTAATTTCTATGGTATTTTTTTTATTATTTTACTATTTTTTAACATTTTGTTGAAAGTTAATTTTGCGAGTTTTTATTTTCGCGTTTTTATGTCACTCGTGAATTTGCCGAAATAAAAAACTACAAAACTTTATAGAGTGGGCAGATAGGATGTTGGGACTGGGGATAACACCTTTCTAAAATCCCCTTTTCCTCAACACCAATTTTGAATGGTCCCGTATATCCTATACCATAGCATCGAAATTTACGCTCCCTCCCCTAAAAAAAAAAATGCAGCTTCGGTCACCAATAAACAAACATCAATTTTGGTGCATCAAATTACACTACATTTTGTAGGTTAAACATAGAACCTTGAAACTTTACGGTCCTGATTTTGATTTTCACAAAGGCACAAAATTAATGCAGTGCAAACTAACTCGTGTGAAAAATATGGTAAACTCGATTAAAATGGAACACAGCCCTATGGTAAATAAAATTGTTGTTTGGGAGTAAAATCTGCCTGACCATAAACTAAAAAAACGGGTTTGGTTGTTTTTACAAGCGTGGAATTATTGGGAAAAAGGGGAAACAAAAGAAATCATTTAAAAATGCCAATATGACAACCGAGTTGTTTGTGATTTCTTTTTTTGCCAAGATCACATAAAATATGAAATGTCTTGTTGGTGCCAATTTTACATGTATGCTGTTCATCTCATCATATTCCCTCTACTAGCCTACAACCATTACAGCCATGTGCATGCATAAATGTACTGCACGACGCATATGACCATTTGCATCAATTTAATCATGCAGTGTTAACACAGGGGTTGCTATTCACGGGTCACGTCCGATCTCATAGTGTACAGACTGTAACGCTAATTAATATTACCGAAGCATGTTAGTGGTTAATTGACCGGATCTTGTCCTCATTGGACATAGGATATATGGCACACTGCTAGAGTTGGGCTAAATGGGATATTAATTAAATATCAATACACCATGCTGTCATGAAGGGAAAGCCTGGCCTGGTTAGCCTGTATAAAAGCACATGGTGCAGGCACACATGCATGCCTGCAGACAGTTTCGATATGGGTTTGCAATGTGCATCAGTGGGTCTGGTAATGATAGGGCGATCCGTCCGTGGACTATACTGTCGGGTCTCTCGATTTGGAAAATTTGTATTTTATTGGAGCCGGCTTTTAACATTGACCCTAATTTGGAGAAGCGATACATGAAAAACATGATTAGAAATTGAGGGCGCCTCTTGGGTAAATTGAGTCTGTGCCTTGAAAACAATTTTTTCACTCAGCTTACAATTACCATGAGAAAAATCCAAGATTCTTTTTCTTCAACTGGTAGTAATAACTAAAAGGTTCGATGTGGTCGCATATTATTTTACATGTATGAAACTTAGGTTGGCATTGTGAAATAATTTCATACAACTCGCCTGAACGCTGAACTTGTGCATCACTTTATTTTTTTTTTTTCACCTGGTGCTAATCTCCTTTGTGTTACCATAAACAACTGTTGAGGGGCTTATATCCAAAGGGAGATGGTTTCACAGAACCTCTAACAGCGTCAATATTACTCGTGCACAACTTTACCCAATTGCAGCGGGATGCAATGCACAGGGCTTGTTAGCCATATGCCCATCGACAACGATTGGGAAAACTAGGAATAATACCTATCCTTATTGCCACATTATGGTAGCTCACCTATTTGAAACCGATCGCATTGTAGTAGTGGGATCCCTCTAAAGCTATCCAGTAACTCTTGGCGCGCAGGACACCGTTGAGTGACGAGAGTAGCGAGTACCATTGCCATTTATGACAAAATATCCACAAATTTTGACTCAAATTACGCAAACAGACAGGGCGGTGCAGAATATCTGTGACATAGTTACAGATAATTTGATGGTGTCGCAGTCTGGCCTGTGTGAATAGAACCGTGCCCTAGATTTGGGCATACGCAGGCAGGAAGAATCGACTTTTGTTTGCCGTACTTTTCAGTGGGTGTCTTGATGATGTGTCGTAAAATTTAGATTTGCGATTACTATTAGCCAGACTCCGCATGGGGCTAAATAAGCCTGGGTAAATGTGAGCTACATTTGTAAGGTTATTAAACACATGTGCAATGTGGAAATTGAATGTAGTTACGTGCTTTCATGAGCGGAGAACACATGGCTTTTCTCACGATTATTTACTGCCAATAAGATGAAAAAGTAACGGTTTACGGTTCCTCAATGGAGTAATAAATCAAAATGTATGTAGGAAATTAAAAGAAACATTGAGTTAATAATTTGGCAATTTCTCACAGTTATTAAATTTGTTCCAATACCATTAATACGAGGAATAAATATAGGCAGTAAATCTACTTGTAATAATGCATGAGGACTCATTAAATAATAGATCCAATCAGAATATAAGCCGACTCCTGATTACATTTTGAAATTGATTGATAGGCCATGTCCTGATTAATTAAAGTGGTATATAAGGTGCAATAAGTGAGTCTTGCTTACGTAGTTAAGGCCTGCTATTGAAACATTTGAATGGTCAATTTTCTCTCACTGTAATTAGTATTTGTGTCCTTGAACAAAATGTGGCAGACTGCTGTTTTCTCTCGCTTTGAGTTATGATTAATTGAAATAGTTTACCTAATGCTCATTTCAAATTTACTATCAGATTATCATCCTCCTCGTGGTGAACCCCGGTAACTGATATTTTCAGGCGAAGATATCAACTTAGGCCAGTTAACACCGTTGTCCTTTTTTAATTCACTGTCTTTTTAATTCACTGTTGTCTTTTAATCTCACTGTATTTTAATTATGGCCCGCCAGAGGACCTATCTGATGCCAGTCTGGCAGCAGGTGCCCTTATCAGGACAGGCATCACCAGATGTCCAGTCAGATGGCATCTCCCTGCTCCAATTAAACGTGGAAGGTCTCACTATGGCTAAGATAAACATAATCGAACTCCTCTCACTCATACGCACAAAGTCATTGCAATTCTCCTCCAAGAACACCCTATCCGACAGTTCCATTCTGAACATCTACGGCTACACCCTAGCTGCACACCCGAGAGCGCTACCCATGGGTTGCCACCTTGGCTTGTACCTCAGCCGTCAATGGAACAAATTGGGGCCAACCCTCACCTGCAGACTCCACCCTGGAATGGGCAACGACCCAAATTGCAGGTGCCTATGTCACAAATGTCTACAAGCCACCCAACCATCGGCTCCAAGCAGACTCTCCACGCAACTTATGGTGCAGACTGCATTATGCTGGCGACTTTATTAGCCATAGCATTACCTGGGGTTTACAGGAAAACCAACTCCTGATGGAGCACTCTAGAGGACTGGCCTCAAAATCCGGTGTACAACTTTTGCACGACCTCCAAGCAACCAGACCTTTCACTCTTGGTAGGTGGAATACGTATACAAACCCTGACCTTGCGTTTGGCAACAAACACCATCTCCATTCACTGTACTTTTCTTCAACCGCTTCGCGAAGTCCCACACACAGACGCATCACTGATCGGCTCAGGAGAGCCTAGCTAAGCCTGTACCAACAGCTGTGAAGTGAAATTCCGCAGGGCAGACTGGACCAGTTCAAGAACCTTGTGGATTCAGAAGTGCCGCAACCCCCGACACAACCTCCTCCAACCTGGACCATTCTTACACAGGCACTGTGCCAACTCTTTTTCAACATAGCAAAGAAGACCAATCCACGTGGCTGCCGTCGGGCAGTTATAGCCCATCCTGGGATGAGGAATACTCTTTACAATGATTTCCTGAATTCTGAACCCGGGAAGAACTTCTCCAAGGCTCAGATCTTACAAAACTGGCTTTGGACAGGAAACAGCCGTGAGCAGCTGGAGGATACGGTCCAGAATTCGATTTTCTTCACCCACTCCAGCAGAAGGCCTGGAAGACTATAACCGTCTCATCCGCAAATTTCAAACCATCAAAACACTTGTCGCGTTGCCTGCCAACTCAATCGGCTTAGTTCAACTCCTTCGTCAAACGTCGTTTCAGAACATTGAAAGATCATCACTCGCTCTGTCAAAAAGAGATCACCAAACTTCGTCGATCCCTGGCGTGGACGGGTCAATTTCAATCACCCTTCTCACTAGACGAGCTTACCTCTGCTATCAGCCAACTAAAGAGTGGACAAGCCGGCAGGCCCTGATAACACTACCAGCAGAGTCTTGATGCAATCAGCCCACGATGTCTAGATGGCTCCAGGAGTTCTAAACATGTTGCCTCAACCAACCAGTCCCTACCCATGATCTGGAGGAGAGCTACTATCATCGTGCACACCCTAAACCAAACAAGCCTGTCGGCAACCCTAAGAACTACTGCCCAATATCACTACTTTGTGTCTTCCTTCAACTCTTTAGAGGATGATCCTGGCTCGGCTGAGTCCCGTCGTCGAACTCCATCTGCCTGACAACAAGCAGGATTTCGCCGTGGCCGGAGCACTGTCGCACGCGCAGATTGTAAACTCAGCAATGATATGGAGGAAAGCTTTGAAAAGCGCCGTAAGGCAGGCGTCATCTTGGCTGGAAACGTTACTGCAGCATACGACACCGTGTGGTACCATGGCTTCTCAGGACCATCCCTGATTGTCACCTTGTACAATTCATCATATGTAACATGCTTGCACACCGGAGCTTTATTCTCAAGACCATTGTGTGGAATGCTGAGGAAGGATTGAATGGACAGAGTAGTCGTCTGCGTCGTCTGAAGCGAGATCCACAAGGATCTGTACTGCCTCCTATCTGTTCAACTTGTATATCAGCGACTTACCTCAAACAACATCTAGCCAATATGTCTACGCCGACGATCTGGCCCTCCTCCACTCGGACAGCAACTGGACAGCAAGAGAAAGCACACGTACTACAGACATGGGGCCTACTGCAGCATATCTGAAGACCTTGAGACTGAAGCTGAGTGAAGCCAAACCACCGCTACTGCCTTCGCACCTCACACCAAAGAGGCTCTCGTCAGCTTCAATCCACCTCAAAGGTGGAGCGCCCCTGCCATGCAATCCTACACCGACCTACCTGGGATTCAAGCTTGACCGGCAGCTTACAACCGGTCATGCAACCTGAGTCGCGTAGCGCGTCAAGTTATCTTCGGATAAAAAAAAAAACAAAAACAAAACAACAAATAAAAATAAAAATAACCTCCTGTGCCGACTTGCTGGATCTTCATGGGGTGCCAGCCGCAACGACCCTACGCACTACTGCCTTGGCTCTGGTCTACAGCAATGTTGAATATGCGCCCCCAGCATTGGCAACAGATCTCACACCAAAGAAGCTGGATACTGTACTCAACGAGGACCTTGAGAACCATCAATGGCTGCCTCCGTCCTACTTCGTCTGAATTCCTACCAGTGCAGTGCTCTCAGGCATTGCGCCTGCAGCACTTCGGAGAGCACACCATACGCACAAACTAGGTGAATAAGGCCCTGCTGGGACAACAGCACCTGCTGCATAACCCGTCAAAGGGTCACACCAGCTCGGTAGACAGAGAAACTGCGCTCTCGTGACCTTTCTGTCGACCACGCCCTAAACTTCATTTCCCTTCAACATCTACAGCAATGGCATTACTGCCTGGCTGATACTCCAAGGACCAGAACAATTTCTATCACACCTAAGACAGAAACTACCACTGGCAGCAATCCTCCCACGCAAGGAATGGGTACACTTAAAACCGGATTCGCAACAGGAGTCGGTCGCTTCTACAGCAATATGCACCGATGGGGCTGCGGCAATCGACAGCCTGCCAATGTGCTCTCCATCACAGACTGGGATCACAGTCTCAAGGAGTGCAATACCTTCGTCCCAGGGGTGGAATAGATGTCTCTCACCCCAACCACCAACAGGAGTGGCCTCCTCAACGTTACAAACATGTGTAGCTGCTGCCTCCTACGCAAGAAGAAGAAGAAATTGACTGATGTGATATGTGTTTAGCCCCAAAGGAATATCTTAAAGACAATGTGCATAATGTGTTGGTCCTAATAAACGCCCCTGCTCTAATAAACTCCCCCTACAAATTTTAATAAAACAATACAGGAAAATGGTAGGGGAGACTTAAAGGGGCATTCGTGATCCACAGAAGCCTCGTCCCCGACTTAAGATTGTTGCGATTTTATATCATCGAACCATAGCCTTAGTAATCAAAATGTGCCCAATCTCTTATATGTGCAAATCGGTTTCGCATCTGTAGAAATCGCAATTTTGTATTTTCGTCCGTTAAACTGACAAAAAATTTACAGCACAGTAGCTATGGGGACCGTGGGAAATGAGCAAGTGCTGAACACAAACTGCAAGATCAGGATCAGCTCAATTTTTGAGAATACGTTTTCTCAAGGATATCTAGTGATCTACCGAATAAAACAAAGGTGCTGAAATCACGAAATGCACCTTTAATACCTTAAATCACTGATTTAAGGGGCCGGGCACTGTCGTAATTTCTCATAATCAACTGTTGTCAGCAATGCTTTCTGTCTTCCATCGCACATCAAAACTTTGACCTCACGTTTGATTATAAATCCGCTGGGTTGAAATCCCTAGGCGCGCGCACGGAAAAACACAACTTTTTATAAACCTTTGTAAGGTGATTTTTGCAGGGATTTTGAACTTTCCATTTTTGACTGTAATTAAACCCCCCCCCCCCTTTTGAAAAATGCACGGCCCCCAGGACGTTTATTAGGAACAATACGGTAGCCCTTTAACATTTGGCATTTAGTGAATTTCTTGTTCTTTTTTTAAGGTTTTCATTTCTTTTTTTTTCGTTGTCATAAAATTGTCATAAGGCAGGCCAACCCAAAATTGGCAAAACTTTTCAGGAACAGCGTACATGTTAAACCACCATATGTTTTTCCGACGACAATCCTTGTTATCATCCTCCTTAAATGTGGTCATTTACAAAAACAAGCCTCAAAATAAGTGTTAAAGGGGAACTGCATTGTGGTAGCCACAGTAAAGTTGAATTTATTTGAAATGGATTTGCAGCGAGTTTTGTTGAGTTGCAGTGGTTAGTACTGATCTGGGGATATTCCATCGGTAGGCAGCCATCGCTATTCGCCTGACCAGAACATGTTGACTGATTCTCATGAACTTGGTAGCCTGGGTAATGTTTGCCATAATGTTTTGCCACCAGTCATTTGTCTTTATTGTTCAAGTACCTCCTTTACATTTGGTCCAATTTGCAATAATTAAAAGCAGTCCACGTTGTACATTCTCTGAAGATAAAACACAACTTAAGCTTGACCACATAGTTTCATTGGAGAGTTCAGATTATAAGGTGAAAATGTCCCCTACATGTTACAGTGTTCGACTCGCCAGTGTACATACATGTAGGCTCTTAAAATCATTACGTTGTTTAAAAAGTGTTGTTTACATCGTTGGCTTAGAATCTATGGCCGAGATCTGCACGTAGCACCATGTAGAGAGGAAGAGAAAGGGGGGGGAAAGGGGAAATTAGGGCAAGGGGGAGAGGAAGATTGTGTAATTATGTTTCTTTTTAATGTGTCGTGGCAACAAAATATTATTTAAAATGGGCTTTATTTAATGACACATCCCCTAGGAACTACCACCTATGCTATTAACGGTGCAAACAGAGATTTTGAGGTACCCAAATATTGTGTCATAATAGTAATTTGGATATAGATTAACCTCAAATAGATTCGCACCTTGTATTTGGCTACAGAAATGTCTTAAAAAGAGAGAATAAGGTATGTTGATTTGCTTCTATTTTCATGTAAACATAGGCTGAATTTCTATTTGCTCCTATATCGAAATTAAAATTTTCACAATTTTTGTACAATAAACATTCTCATCTATACCTTTCAGATGGGGATATTTTTGATGGAAAGCTTTACTCAGGAAAAAAATCAGTAATTTGATTTTTTTAGTGGACACCTGATATGTTAAATCTCTCGTTCACCTTTAAATAATCAATATCTCTGTTTGGCCGCATTCCAGGATTACAGATCCAAAAAAGATCCGAAAAACAAATAGCGCCCTTTGAGGTTATTGAGGAGACTCGCTCCTGGAAAATGTTGGTGGTCAACAAAACTACCGCGGTGCAACCATCAAAAGAGTGCTTAATATCTCTGTGCAAACCATACCCCCATCCTTAGACTATATCTGATTTGCTCATTGCATGATATTACCTTCCATGTAACCAATCAAAATAATGCTTAGATGCTGGTGGTAAGTGCCCAGGGGGTTAAAGGCTGTACCATAATCCATTCCACCATTACCTTATAGGGGATGCACAGCTGTTTTAAAGTCTCATTTATTATAACAAAACAAGAATAAAACGAAAAATATCAACGGCGACACACTTTTGACAACTAATTTGGAGTATTTATGCCACTAAGTACATCCTGTGTAAATTTGATGAAATTTCATTGCGGGCAAATATGATTTTTCATGAAAATTTAGTTGTACACGTCTTTCTATGGGAAATAGGCATATAGAGGGCGCTATAACTTACAAATTATGATCTTTGTAGGCCTATATGGCAAGATTCCCGCAATGGATTTTTCTGATTTTTGCGGAGGTAATAGCACTTGCATGTCCCTACATGTACTTAGATCACTTGTCAAAATTGTGTCGCCATTGCTTAAAATTGCTCTAAAAATAAGAGACAAATTGCATGGGGTCAAACAGCTGTGGATGGGATGGGATGGGGTAGACAAGTTTGCTGAGTTGGGCAGATCCCTTTTCCCCACAAATACACAGACACATGTATGTGTATACATACACACAGTCATACACCCTGTCATACACACGTGTGACACATACATGCACACATGCATGCACACACACACACGCCTCTCCTCTCTACCCAGAGATATCCCTTATCAAAATGACAAAATACCTTAATTAAGGGGGACTTTGACGTAGACAGGCTATGGTGTCTCGGAGTCTATGAATAAACGCCTGATTGGATTGCAGCTCGTGGCATAAGTAACTAACTAGATTACTAAAGACCTTGCCACCAGGAACTAATTAACAAGTAAGGCTAATTACCTCTTATTGTGCACTAAATTATGTGAAGTCATTTTGATTGCGGAGTAGAATACTTTCCCTTATACACATACTTACGAGTATCGCTGTAATTACATTATGATAAGCTGTTATTACATACCATGATAAAAGTGGGCTACATGGAGTGGCTTGATTGAATTTTAATCAGATAGTCAGAATCTGCATTTGATGTTAAATTTAAAGTAATATTATGTACAATGCTCTTAACAAGAAGAGAACAGGGTATGCTTTTTTTTAAATTAGGCACTTTTACGGGGTTTCGTAACCTGACCATATGACACACTTTTTTCTGCACACGTATGAATTCGGAAACACTTTAACGTGATAAAGAACAGTTTATTTACATTAAGGTTTCCCAAATTCATTAAAGTGTGTCAGGAAGAAGTGTCAGGATGGGTCAGGTTATTTGGAAACTCCCACTTTTAACAGTTCATACACATCTTCCATCTGTCTTGGCTTGCTGCACTGGCTTAATCTTGAAAAAAATGCAGCCACAATTTTATGATGTAGAGCATGTTAGAATAGGACCGTTGCTAGGTCAACGCTCACGCTACTTTGGTTCGAGCCAATGATCACATTGATCACAATCCTATTGGCAAATATCATAATTAGGAAAAGGTGCATGAGCCAAGGCCGTGAACCAGTAACCAATGGATACTAACGTGCATACAGCGAATAGGGTGGGGGGGGAAAGTTATCCATTGAGGAAGACAACTCTGTAAACATTCAGGATAACATATAAACAGCTGTAGATGAACTGTGAGCATAAACAGGTGGTTATTGTACACCTGGAATTTGGCTTGGACAGGTGGAACTTTGCTCAAAAGTATGTATTCACAAAGTAAATAGGTCAAAAATTAATAAGTCCCCCCCCTGACAAATGTACATTTTTCTGGAAAAGTTGGCTCCTTCAACCTCTACAAAAAATGTAAAATGTACCTGCAATGTTACACATTTAATGTGCAAAAAAAAACTCACAACATTTAACCTTCTCCCTGAAATGACGTCATTTAGTAAATTCATGACGAATTAAAAATGACACTTTCGTGTATTGGGTTTTTGGTCCCCCACCAACTGTGGTCCCCCCCGCCAACTTTATTGGCAAAGGTGGACTATAGAAATGTCCCCTGCGTCCGTGTGTTGTGGTGCGTGTGTGAATGTGAGGGTGTGTGTGTGTGTGGTGCATGCACTCCCACGCATTATCTCTGGATTCTAAGCAAGTGTGTGTGTGTCCATCTTCGCCACACAGAGGCTTCTCAAGTAGGCTTTGGCTGGAATGAAGTGGGTCATGTGGACTCAGTCAAAGGTCAAATATGGTCAAAATAGGTAAATTTGGTCAAAAATAGGGTTGTGTTATAAGCCTTGTAAAACACGATCTTGATCTAAGCAAGTAGGGTGTCCATCTTCGCACATAGATGTCACTCACGAGACGGTGGTATGAGTTCGGAGGGGTGGGGGGGGGGGGGGGGGGGCTCTGGTGGGGGGGGGGGGGGAGATGGGGCATGTGGCATGGTCCAAAGGTCCAATATGGTCAAAAATAGGGTCAAATTTGGTCAAAATTGCTATTTAGCCTTGGCAATTGTGGCGGGATGATGAACTTGGTGGGTGTGGTCAACATTCATTGCCGAAAAAATTGAAGGTCATTTCAAGGTAACGCAGGGGTCATTACAAGGGTCAAATGGGCTAAATGCTATAAGCCTTGTCAATTGTGGTAGGATGATGAAATTAGTGGGTGTGGTCAAATTCAGTGCCGAAAAAATTGAAGGTCATTTCAAGGTCATGGGGTCATCAATGTCAAACACTAAGTAGGTGGTAGATGTTGAACCTTGGTGGTTGTGGTCAGCATTCAGTGCCAAAAAATTGAAGGTATTTAAAGGTCATGCGGGGTCATCCAAGGTCACATCACTAAGTAGGTGGGTAGGATGATGATGAAACAATTGGTGGGTGTTCAACATAAGTGCCAAAAATTTTGATGTCATCAAGGTCATGTGGGGTCATCCAAGGTCAAATCCAATACACACATTCAATTGCCATCACCAATATCACTGTGATATTAAAATTATATTTCCCCTCCATTTACTATCGCGACGGGCGGGGGACCGCCTTCGAGAACCGCCTTATACAATAGAGAAAATCCCGGAGAGAAGTACCAACATGTCTAGTGCAACACAGTTTTAATCAGATAGTCAGAATCTTGCATTTCTGATTTGAATTTAAAGTAATGCATCAGACTCAAGTAGAGAACAGGATGTGCTAAAATCAAAATGGACACTTTTAACAGTCATTACTTCCATCCTCTCTCTCTTTTTGCACTGCTGCACTGGCTTAAATCTTGAATGGAAACACAATAGGTGGGGGGGAGTTATCCATTGAGGAAGACACTCTGTACACATTCCAGGATAACAATATAAACACCTGTAGGTGAACTGTCAGCATAAACAGGTGGTCTATTGTACACCTGGAATTTGGCTTAGACGGTGGAACTTTGCTCAAATTACGCATTCACAAAGTAGATTTTCTAAGAAACTCTTATTTCTCTTTTCTCTTTATTTGTGGAAGCCTATTGCCTCACAATCTGTATATTTAAGAAAAAAAATGTTTTACCTGCCAAACACCTGGTAAATAAAACAAGTCAAGAATAAGATGATTAATAAATGTTGAGTTAGATCAATTCAGTCATTTGGATAGTACAATGTGAAATCAAAAAAAAAGTGTACAAAATTGGCTCATACGATAGTTGGGTGTTAATTGGTGTGGTCTACCAGATTTGGAGACATTTTTATTCAGAACTTCAGGTAATGAGAAAATTACGAAATTTCTTCTGATACCAAAATCTCATTGTTGATGGACTAACGAGTGTGTGTGGTGTGTGTGTGTGTGGGGGGGGACGAGATTGTTGATTGGGCCGCTTACCTTTAATGCAGTGAAATTCAGGTATGCTGCAGTGCTGTATTTAGTGTTGGTTTAACCCTAGAGTGTTTTGAATCAAGCCCATAATGCATTGCAAAGTGCCTATACTGTACTGTACTGTACTAAACACATGTCAGTACTTAGGGATAGTGTTCAAGAAGTTTCATGAACCACAAGACATTTGGCACACCAAATCAGTTTTAACACCTCAAAAGATCACATGAAAATTGATTATGCCATTGTAATAATAGTGCTATTAATTGCTATTAGTTCTGAATGGCTTATTCAACTAATAATGATCAGATCAAAGCCTCCTTATGTCGTCTTCCCCTCGTATGCAAGATCCATCATCAACCAGTCCCATTAAAGATTTTCAACCCGAGGTTGGTTTATCGATGACTGTATCAAGGATTGTATTATAGCACTTTTAGAGCCTCTTGACCGAGGCGCGTTCACCATCGCATATCTCTCAAGTAGGGGACGGGTGTTCCAGTTTCCTTAAAGTAATTGCAAATTTTCTGAGTTGACCTGTAATGCTATCCACATTTCCTTGTCGCAAAAGCTGCATACCGATAGAAAATGGGATGAAAAGAACTTGGTGTGACGAAAATTTTAAAAACGAAGTAGACTTCTTTAGAAACCTGTTCTCATCACATTTTCTGAAATGAAGCAGAGGCCTGCAATGAATGGTCCTATGGTTATTAAAGGTTGGTGACCTGATAAGCAACTTTGCCCCCCCACACACACACCCACATACACTTTTCCTCCCAATTAGATTAAATTTTTGCGGTATTAGAAGAAATTATTTTTTTTTCATTACTACAGTAATATATAAGGCCCAGGAAATGTTTCCTTTTAAAAGTTGTGAACAAAAACATCTCCAAATATGGTCATTTATTGGTCAACCACATTAATTTCATTTTCATAAGACATAAGCAGCTTAAAGGCACTATCAGTGATTTGCTAAATCAAAAAATTGAAATAATCATCAAAAATCAGATTTCTGCATGTTTGTAACAAGTATAGGTATCCTAACATACCCTGCAAATTATAAGATCAAAAGCAACCTAATAAAGACAATCGGTTATTTTAGTCATTACTCTCCGAACGGACACTTACTACAACACATATTTGAATGGAGAATCAAATCTCCCTCCTCCCAGGAGTATAAATGGGTACCGGCATATGCTGGAAATGCAAAACAGGCTCGCTGTGCGGGAGGAGTGGTGAACCCCCCATAGCAACATATATGAGGGAGTCTGGCCCAAACGCCAAAGACAGAGATATGGGCACTCCGCCGGCGCCTGCGGGCGCACCATTTGCATTTGCATACTGTACTAAACACCTGTCAGTACTTACAGATAAAAATTTTCTAGAATTGTTCAAGAATGATGAAAATTACCTCTAAATAAAGTTCAGGCATTTAGTGTGCTAAATCAGTGTAAAAGCAGCTGGTTACAACCAGCTTTTTTTCAGGGGGGACAAAGGGGAGGCACATATATTTTCAGGAGGGGGGCAAGGCTTCGGCAAGCATATATTAAATATTGTCAGATTAATATAGGCCTATGTTGTTTTCACTGTAAATTGGCGTATGTGCAGAAAATCACTTAATTTCAGGAGGGGGCAAGAGTCCCCACAAGGGGGAAGCTTCCCCCTGTCCCCCCTCTCCCCGGTTATGCCACTGTGTAAAAGACAGGGGTTTTCATGTGTTAAGAATAGGATGTTTGTGGGATCACATGACCTTATTGATATTAAATTTCCCCAAACTGGTGCATTGTGGGATGGACTCAATATACTCTTGGGTCATAACCTGAAATGATGCAAAAATAATAAATGTTCAAAGTAAGCATATCCTGCAATATCTTGGTTTTATAATGCAAGACTAAACATAAACAGTCTCTCCAATTTTATTGGAGATACACTATAGTAGCCATAGCTCATTTGCAATGAAATCATGTGATGGTTGTTTCTGGAATAAATTTTGCATATGACTGAAGTTTAGTTTCATCTTCTTAAAGACACACTGAAGACTCTCCAAGGTTAATGAACTTTCCTTCCAACATTGTACATGTAGGTGTGAAAGTTTGCACAGAATTCTTCACCACAGCACATGGAATTTTCACAATGCAGAACTTCGGGGAAATTTGCAAAATGAATTTTCTTTACGTAAACAGTGCAATGAAATGAGTATGACTGTCCAGCTATAGCTGGTAGGGGATAGGCTAGCATTTGGCGCCATTGAATTGTGACTTCTAGCTATAGTTTGTCTCGTCTGAAGTATGAAGTGGCAACGCGCGCGTACACCCAGTGCCGCCTTTCATTTGCAGTGCGCTTGTGCTTTACCTACGCGCGCGCTGAAAGTCGGTTCAATGTATACGCCCGCGTCGCTACTTCATACTTCGAGCTGGACAGAGTATAGTTGCAGTGTATTCAAAGTAAAATACACCACACATTTATAGTACCGGTATCTCCACAAATTGTCATTTTGGAGCATGTGAATGTACAGGTCTACAGTGTACTATTACATAATTGTATCTTGCTCTTCAGTTAGTTATAGTCCATTCCAATTAAAATATACCACCTCATTAAATATAAAACATACTCTGACACCACCAAGTACTAAGGGTTTTTTGTGCCTATTCTGCAGCGGATAGAGTGTAGTAGTGTGATCATATATCGTATGTGCAGAACTAGTCTTACCGTATGTCAAGTAGTCTGGGCTAGTATAAAGGAAATAAAATGTGCTTTCCGCTGCCACATGTCTGCATCAAGATTAACATCAAAGTGGAAATTTCTGCAGTCCATTAATTTTTGTGCTATCAGGTCTTGTAGTGTTTAGTGAATGAGTGAGTGGGCAGCAAAGTTATGAAAGAGTGGTAACTCTTTTGGGCAGGATAGACACTCAACCTGGAATTTCACACATTTGAAAGCATTACATGTATTCCCTATCCTAAACCCAGTGCTTCCGTTATTTGCAAGAACCAATAGTACAACTCCCAAGTTTTATTTTTATCAACTGCTAAGGGTTATGAGTTTAATGTAGAAGAATTTTCCCATTGAAATGTATAGGGTTTCCAGTTTTCAGTCAAGTCAAGATAAATGAAGATATGAGAAAATTTGAGCTTGAAAACATGACTCTGTGTAATCTATTTTCTCTTTTTGTATCTTTTCAGAATTCTATTCGTCACAATTTGTCCTTACACAGTCGTTTCATGCGAGTCCAGAATGAAGGGACAGGCAAAAGCTCTTGGTGGATGCTCAACCCAGATGCCAAACCTGGAAAGTCTTCAAGACGGAGAGCGTCAAGTATGGACACTAGCAATCCCAAATGGGAAAAGAAAAGGGGCCGGGCCAAAAAGAAAGTCCTTGATGAGCGGCAGAAATGGAGCCCGAGCCCCACGCCTAAGCTTGAACCTGGAGACGTGGAGCAGTCTCCGTTGGCTTTCGCGCTCAGCTCTGAATTCCGATCGCGTGCGAGTTCCAATGCCAGTAGTTGTGGTCGCCTTTCCCCAATCATGGCCAATCCCCATGCAGAACTTAATGACATGCATGACAATGAAGTGCCCCCAATGTCACCGATTCCATATGCCGATATGCCGCCCTCTCAGGCTTACGACAGCCCGGACCATTTACAAACAGATCAGTTGACGTCATTAGCACAGGCCATGACTCTAAACACCTCAATGAATGGGTCGGTAACCTCAGTGAACTCGGAAATGAATAGTCCAGTAGAACAACTACGTGTGCCAACGCCGCTAAGGCAAGGCGGGCACCAACCGCCAAACACTTTATTCCAGAACCAGCCGAGCACAACAAGTAGCAATGGCTACATGTTTAAGTCTCCCCCACCGAGTAATTATAGTAACTGTAGCTCAGATCTATCGCCTGCACACAGTGGTGTGCAGAGCCCATATAACCCTTATGGACATAACCAAAGTATGAGTCCTATAAATCAGCAACAAGTTTCTCCGGGCATGACCGTAACGGACATGTCGCAAGGTTACGGCATCGGACTGCAGCAACAAACGCAAGGCCACTCGCAACAGGGCACGTACACCGTGCTGTTGAATTCCCCCGAGGTCTCGTTCACACAAACCCATGCCATTCCTGACAGCCAGCATCCATGCTTGCCCATTCGCCCAATGCAGGGGCAAGATCAAGGGCTCATCATGCGCACCCGACACGACCAGATCCTGCCCAAACTGCCCGCGAACAAGAGCCCGTTTAACAATGTCCGCCCCACAGTGAACCCGGCGCTGCGTACCTGGCAGCAAACCCCCGGCCACCACCGACCGCCTGTCGGTCCTCCTCAATAACCCTTCAACACTTAAACGAGCCAAATCTCCCCCCCCAACCACCAGTGTAACCTCTCACTTCCAGTCACCAGCAAGGGATACACTCGTCGCCGCTCAACCACGGGAATCACCACTCCATACCGCCGGACCGATCCCAAGCGATCTGGATACCTGGATGTGGACAATGTTCAAAGGTAATAGACTGCGACATGGAGACATCATCAAGAACGAGCTGGACATGGGAGACCGGCAATTTAGACTTCAACTTTGCTCTCCTCATTAACTCAAGGCTATTTTTACCAAATACCGCCAAGTTGGGTACAACATGGTAAACAAGTAAGATTTTGTAGTGTGTAAATTAACATCCCGTCATCAGGTCTAAAAACATTTCAAAGTCTCCTGAAATGAAATTCGAACTGGAGGCTCCACTACAGGAAGCAGGCCCCTTTTGTTTCCCTCGCGAAACATTTGCGCAGGGGATTATGAACCTGCTCCATACCTGTCTGTCTGGTATGGAATTTCCGCTGATTGCATTGCATGTTAGATCCATTGGTTACTGGTTCAAGCCTGGCTCATTAATCAGTTTTTCCAAATTGTGGATATGCCAATAGGTTTTTGTGTTTTGTGATCATTTATCAGGCTCGATAACCAAAGTCCTTATTCTAAAAAATCATTCCTCTACATCATCAAATGGATCTTCAAAACTTACATTGGGGCAAAGGTCACCTAGTTGCACACTTTGTAAAAGCTTCCTCACACAATCTTTGATGATTTGATGTCACTCACTCGTTAATTGTGGTCATTAGGTGGGAGAAGACATAAGGGCGTGTTTAGATATTTGAAGGTCAAAGGTCCCAATTTACGTGATTGTTGGGGAATGCTTTAAAATGCTGTTTCTTGTGAAGAATTAAGTGCGGTATTGGAAGGGCTGGGGAAAATGGTAGATTTCTCAGAACCCAATTTAAAATTTCCCTCTAAGGTGATATGAAATTTTCCCTCTATGTATTTTTTATCCTGAAGGACAGAATTTCCCTCCAAATTGAGGTCCAATGTTCCCCGGCACCCAGTTACCAATTTTTCCACGGGTGGGCAGGCTGGAAAAATGCAAATTTCCCGGGAACACAATCAAAATTTCCCTCCAAGATTTGCAAAATTCCCTTTACTTCTTATTTAATCTCCTTTATTTGGCTGGCAAAATTTCCCTCCCAATACGAAAGATTTCCCCCTGGAACCAGGTTCCCAAGGTCCGCACTTTTTCCAGGCATGCGGGGTGGGTAAATGGGGGAGGGATGTCCATTAAAGGGGAGCGCCTCTTAAAGTTGGTTGGTTAAATT